>PVJS01062942.1:0-10607 GCA_004027185.1 Glis glis | reverse complement strand
TGTCCCTAAAGGGTCTGCTCAGTAATCATTTTATTGCTTGTATTATCAGAAAAGTTATTAAAGCATTTGCATAATAATCATACATTGTCCTTTTAAATTTGATGCAAAGAAATTAACAGGTATCTCTGCTTACATGTCGCACGTTCCCTTGAGATTTGTTTATGTCACTGCTTCTTTAAAGTCCATGACCAGATGTAGCCAGGTCTGCCGTGCTGGGAGAAACATTACAGGTCCTGCGTGCCAGCACTCAGTGAAGTTAATACAAGCTAATGGCCACTGTGTGTATCTCTGGCTTACAGTGTTTCTTTCTGTGGCATTTTTCTAATATTTACCATGATAATTACCTTAGACATAAATATACACTTTGTGGCCATTTATCGCAACGCTTTTTAATGGTCAAATTTATTGGTCACAATTTCAACCTTATTATGTAATCTTATAATATATACTAGGATAGTCTCGAAGGCCCTTTACCTGAACAAAATTTAGAGACTAAAAAAAAGAGACACAGTTCTCAACATTGTGCAGGTTTCTTTGAAGAGCAAATCCAAGGCCAGAAGGAGCTGAAGGAGAGGCCGGAGCTCCGTGTGAGACTGTGGTAGGGCAGTTAGTTTTCTATGCTAATGAGGATGAAAAGTGGGTTTGAGGGATCGATATAATGGTGAGGATGTTATACACTGAGTCTCCCCTTCAGATCCTAAATTGGCCCTGAAAAGCAGTCATCACAAATGACACAGACAAAGCAGATACATGCTAAGACCTTTCCCTCACTGCCACGCAACTCCTTGGAACATCTCCTCGCCCACTTCCCAGGGCCCTCTGCCTCTGTGATAGCAGTTCTCCAGTCCATGGGACTTGCATTAGTGCTGGCTGGGCAGGGAATTCCTAGAGAGCAGGGATGTTGATTCACCTCTATTTAGACCCAAATGATGTACATTTTTGATGGATTCCTTGGGATTGATTACAAATAATATCACTATGGGGAGATAATTTTTACTATTTGAGTATTTTCCTTATGTTTGCCTGTATTTCTGTTATTGAGATGAATTCAGACATCCTTGAGACCAGGTTGAAGTCATTTATTTTGTGTTGCTTAATATAGTCACTCACTAACTACTCTTCTTCCACTCACTTTATTATCTCTCATGGATACATTTTTTAAAACAGTTAGCTAATAGAGTATTGGGCAAGTGCCAGGAGACTTGTTTCTGCTTTCTGTTCTACTGGTAAGGATCTGTGTTACCTTGCATAATCACTTCCCCCCTCTGTTTCCAGGTTTCTATTTTAGCAAATAAATGAAGTATGTAGATAAGTCAATAAGAAGATTGATAGACGATTCTTAATTTTTTGGAGTTATAAACTCCTTTGAGAGTCATTTATAGATGCTTTCCCTAAAAATACACATGACAGTCTATGGACTAAGTGCTCCTGACATTCCTTCTGAGTTCAAAAAACTATTGTCATGTCAAATACTAGGCACTGTATTAATTACCTTTTATGTCTTATCTAATTTATCATTCACAATAATCCTAGTAATTAAGTATCACAATTTTTTCTATTGCTTCTATTTTTGGAGAAAAGAAAACTGAAGCCCAGACAAGTTAAGTCACTAGACCAGGCCTAGCCAGTTAATGAGGGGGTAGGGCCAGACCAGAGGCCTCTGCTCACGGGAAGCTTCCGTGTGCTCTGTGGACAAGGCAGTGTGCTAGCATGTTGGCGGCTAGGAAAATGAGCTGAAAACCCAGAAAATTGGGCTAAATTACATATTAAGTTACAAAAAACATGAACACAGTGTAAACACTCCTTTATCTATTTTAGTAATTTCAGCAAAAATTAGGCTGGTGGATGACATTAGTACTTGGTTTGTTTTTATACATCTTCAATCATGAGCCAACATCTGACAGCCAGATTACCCAGGGCTTTCTGGATACTTCAAATAGCATGTTCAGAGATGTTTTCCCCGAATGATAATACAGATCGATGGATTTTCATGACATATACAAGGAACACAAGAGAATGGAATAAATGCTATAAAATAGTCATCCTCCCCATTTTTTTTTCCTGTAGAGATTCACTCTGGATTACATTTATGTAATCACATATTTTAGAGCAATTTAAAATCAAAATAGCAGTATGTTTCCTGAGTATTCCCATCAAATGAGAGATGAACAGGGTCATAAAAGGAAGGTTGTTATCCCTCTAGTGAACCAAAATCTTTGTTTGACTTTTCACTCAATTTTATGTTTCTCTTTGAAAAGTTCTAAAACTTGTGATAACTAAAGCATTTCCAGATGTCTGAATTCTTTTCTATTTGCATGCTTCTTTACTGGGGATGGAAGGATCAGACAGTGGCCAAAGGAAAAGGTAATTATGAGAGGTTCCTTTTGGTAAAGCTGGGTGAATAGACAGGGGCAGTTCTTTCTATTTTTGCTTTCAATGATTGTCCTAAAATAACTGTTTTGTTGTTTATTTCTTTGTGTTTTGTTGTGTTGTTGCTTTAAAAAAATTATGCAAGGTCTCAGTCTGATTTATCCTAAAGGCTGGTTGGTGGTGACCTAAGAATTATGACAGCTGGGGTCATTTTTTAAATATATTTTTATTGGTGCATTGTAAGTGGGGTTATTTTTAAGAGACCAGAGATTTGCAGCTCAGCCTTATTCAGTCAGTAGCATGGACTCCTCATCTACCAGCATGGCCTCTCCTTTCTCACCTTGCTCATTTGCTTCCTGCCACCTCACTCTGTAAGTTTCCAACTAATTACACACAGATCCTGGACCATCATCAAATTTGAAGTCAGGATGAACAAAGCTAGAGCGTAATGAGAAACAGATGACCAGACAATTGGCAACACCTACAAAATGGGTTTGCAAACACTGGCATCCTGTACTCTGAGTTTCTGATTTCCATTTACTGATTTCCATTTCCATATAATACAGAGGTATGACTTTTCTTGTGACTCAGAGTTAGAAGAGTTAGTACCTTGGCCCATTTCTACCATAACAAGGTGCCTTTGATTTATCCATCATAAAGCAACTTGAGTTTCTGTATCTATAATATCAACTGTCAACAGTGATGTTGTGGGTAGGGAGGGTGTGAGAGACAGTGTGGGGAAAGAGTGTCAAATTTCATTAGGACAGAGACCAAGGAAATAGGGAGAAGTGTCTTGAGAGAACCCTTCAAACAGAAAATAGAAAGAAAGGGGAAGGGAAGAAAAACAAGTAGAGCTAGATTGCAATGCCCTCTCATATCTGCCTGTCTGGTACTGGTCATTGGCCTCTCTCTGGTGGGTATACTTCTGTAGTGTCCTGGCTGTAAATGGGCCCTAATGAGTTCTCTATACATGTCTGTCTTGGGTCATTATCTGAGTAAAATCAAGGGGTCTCAAACTCATGAATCCAGCAAACATCTGGGAAGCTTGTCTGACTGCTCCAAAGTGTTGGGCACAAAACCAGAGATTTTAAGTCCTTGTAGTAGAGCCTAGCCAGGAATATCAGATGGCTCTATCAGCAGTTTGGTACCTTAGTCATTTATTAGAAATATGTGCATATGTGTGGGTGATTGCTGCTTAGGGACACAAGAGGTGCTTGCAAATATCTAGTTGTTATATCAGTTATTTAACCCTTGGCCAGCTATTTTATATAGTCTCAAGGACTTAAATGAATATTACCATTGAGACGGTTGTAGACTAGGGAAGCAGCAAAGGCGTGTGCCGATTTCCTTGTGGAAACCTGTAGCATTTGTAGTAAAAAAAATAAACTATTATCCAGATCTATTTTCTCTTCAACCCCTCACCCTTTATTTTTTTCAGAATGGTACTGAAGATAGTCTACAGACTATCCTTCTGGAAACACTGATTTCTCTTAGGAAGTCTCCTAAGGCTTCCCAAACACTTCTTGAAGAGCCACTTTCTTCTCCAACCTTATTTTAGCCCCCAAATACTGATGCCAGAATATTGCAGGCTCAGAAATGTCTTGTTTCCTCTGTTCCTTCCCCCATTTCTTTGCGCTAAGGCTGCTCATTCATACCTTCTACATTACCTTACTACTTTAATAGTCTCCACAACCCACTTTCCTCATAGCCCCTGCCCCCATGCAGTCCCACACTTGTTGCTTCTCCTATGAGCACCCACAGCATCCTCTGCTATCTTCTTTCCCAGCTCTAATTGCTGGTATTTAAGTGGCAATTGTCTCCATTGAGGAAGTGATACATATGATCACACAACTACAGCTCAGGATACAATTGATTTCAAAATAATTTTCACAGGATTGTAGTAACAATTACAGAAGCAAATTTGTTAAAGATATAAAATAGATAAATGATTAACGAGACACAGTGCCAATCTGAAAGGCTAAATAACAAATGAGGTCTGACTGCTCTTAAGGGAGCCGGTTCTCTGGAGAGAGTGCTACACAGGTGCTGCTCGAAGAGCCACTGATCCGGGCTGTGATTCACTTTAATTCACTGCCGCCAACCAGCCAAGTGACCTTAGAGAAGTCACTGACCCTCACATCTTCTACTCTTCCAAACCCAATGAATCTTCAATACTCTAAGTCCTTAGATCTTATGGGATTTCATGAATCAGTTTATATCAAATATATGGGAGTAAGTCCTGGATCCTGGCTACTTCCATCCTTGGCCTTGACCATCATCACAAAGTAGATGAAAAATTAAACCAAACCAAGAACTACCTCGTACATTTAAAATCATTTGAGAGAAATTTGCATTCAAGGAATAAGAACAGTACACTATGAAAAAGGAACCCTCAATAAATATGAAGGAATATTTGGAATTTAAAAATATGATTCTTTGGGAGTTTTAGAAAAAAAAGTGATAGTAAAAGAGAGAAGAGAAAAGGAAAGCTATTTTCTATAGAAGAATGGTATCTAACAAAAGAATAAGGGACAATAGAATTAGAAGATCTCTATTTTATGACACATAATATAATTATTGATTCAGGGATACATGTGGAAATCATCAGCGGATGATAGAATCTTTTGATACCAGGTTGTTTAGTGCTAGAACATTCATAGAGAGCCAATACGTCCTCCCAAAGATCACTTACAGTTGAAAGGAAGAAAACTATACAATGAAAAAAAAAACTGCAGTCACTTCCTTAATAAAATGACTATATTTCTCACTATGCATAGTAAAGCAATCTGACATTATAGGTCTCCTGGTGTGATTGAATATGAAGAACACAACCTCGCCTATGAACTGTTATTCCCAGAATGTTCATCTTTAATCTAATCAAGACCAACTTCTGTGCTACACAATAGAATAGAATAGGTAGCCACTATATATATATATGACTCTTGAGGAAATGAATTGTGTTTATTCCAAGTAAAGATGCTCTGTGAGTGTAAATGCACACCACACTTCATAGATACAGTACTTTATAAAAATGAAACATATTATTAAAGATTTAGGTTGGTAACAGTAAAATTACACATTTTGGATGCAGTAGGTTGAATTAAATATATAATTTTTAATTAGGGGAACTGATCTAAGAATAACAAATTTATCCTTTGTTAAGCAAGGGTATTATGAAAAATACAATCTATGGTTCATATTTTGTTGAATAGAGGACATTTTGACCCCTCCCTCATACAGAATTAAGTAGGGAGAACTTAAAGTTAAAAAGAAGTTAACATTGTATGCAGTATGTAGGTATATAGGTAAATGTAGATGAAGCTACTTATATTTTGATTCTACTTTTTCTAAGTTTTCTATAGACCAGAGAAAATATTTTCCTAGCTGAAGATGAGTAGGGGATTCAAAGGTAAAGATGGTGACAGGGTGGGGGTCAGTCTCAGGGCACAGAGTCAAGGGCAAAGCAAGGGTGGTAGTCCTTGTTCACTAACTCCCATTGGAAATGGAGGGTTTCTTTCTCTTTGGGGCACACATCAGGTGACCTGAAAGAATTTTCTAAGCCTCATGATGAAACAAGAGAAGCACAGTACTACTTAATAAGCTTCCCTTATGGGTTGAATCCATTTGTTTACAGAATATTTAGGTAACACTTTAGAGTAATTTACTTAGCATTCTAAAATACAGCAGCCTCTGGTGATTCAGAAAGCAATGATGATTTGTCTCAATTTAATTGTCTTTTCTGAGACTTGATATCCACAGCAACATCTTGTTCTGCTTTGTTCTTGGTGGTTAGGTTACTGTATACATCCCATATGGGAGTGAGAGATGGTGGGTGGATGAGTGAAGGGAGAAGCATTCAGACGAATCCCAGGGGACTGAATAGTGAAGGAATGAATCATAAGAGATTTAAGAGGTTTCACTGGGTTTGGAGAACAACCAAACCTAGAGGGAGGGAGTAGTCTTCAAATTCTTTGATTCCCACAAAATTTTAAGGCACTTGGCTTTCCCTGGAGAATTTTGATACATTTGATGATGATTAGAACGATGATTTTTTTTCATGTATACAAATGCTGTCTTGAATTGGAAAGCTGAGTGGCTAACTTGATTTTGAACTTGTTTACTACTGGAAAATAATGGCTTCCTGTTTTTGACAAGGGAGCAACATCAAAAAAGGTTTACAAATGAAAATTAAAAGGTTTCTTGGACAGCGAATACACCAGCGGTCTTTTGGAAATTGATTCTAAGTGAATCTGAAAACAGAGTAACTATTCCCTGAAAGACACATGGGCTTGGTAACTAATGTGAAAATTGTTTAATAAATGACAATTTGGTCTAAATACAGCTTTTTAATGAAGGATAGGAATGTCCTCTAATAGCCAGCTCTGTTCATTCTGTTTTCCACTTTCAGGATAATGCAAAGTATGAGGACAGGCTGTTTTCCCATGACATTCAAAGCCTTAACAAAGTTCTACTGGCTTCTCTAGCGAGGATCTACTTTAGAAGACAAGGGCTAATGTTGTCCTGGATTACAGGTGTTTGTTGCATCTTTACATATTAAATTATAAATTTAGGCTCCACTGTGGGCTAGCTTCTGAGGTCAGAGCAATGAGCAAGACCCAGACTAATGGCTCCTGAAGTTCATGGCTTGCTGCAAGGATTAGCAAAATTTTCTGTAAATGTATCTGTGTTACTCAGCTTTCCATAGCAATAATAACTACCTGAGATAGTTTATTATAAAGAGAAAAGGTTTATTCTGGCTCACAGTTTTGGAGTTTTCAGCCCATGATCAATTTGCCATGTTGTTTGGGGCCTGTGGCAAGGACCACATCATGGTGGAGGAACATAACTGAGCAAAATTACTCACTTTGTGGCCAGGAAGAAAAATAAAAGGAGAGGAAGGGGTCAGGGTCCCACAATCACCTCCAGGCTATGTGCCAAATGACCTAAATACCTCTAACTAGGCCCCACTTCTAACAGCACCACCCTGTGGACCAAGTTTTTTAACACATGGACCTTTGGGGGATGCTTATTCAAATCACAGCAGTCTAGACAGTAAATAGTTTAGAGTTCTGAGCCATAAGGTCTTTGTTGCAATCATTCAGCTGTGCACTGTACTGTATATAAACTACCACAGGTAGTGTGCACGTAAAAGGGCATGGCCATGTTCCAATAAAAATTTATTTACAAAAACAGGCCACAGGCAGACTTCAGTCTATGAACTATAGCTTGGCAACACTGGCCTAGTGATTGAGATAGCTATGGGAATGGGCAATTACAACACAGGGAACAATATTTATAGTTATGGTGCTTTGGGAACCTCAAAGGAAAGAGCCAGTTTTGCCTATAGGAACATGAAAATTACGTTCAAAAGTAAGTGACATTCATCTAATTTTTCCCCAGGATTTATTTATTATTTTTTTAGAATTTTATTTATGTAATATAACTATACATCATAGTGAGATTCAAACTGATACATCACAGAGACAAATTTACACACTTGGGGCCAGCTAAGTTTTTACAAAGGTGCCAAAAATATATGTTGGAGAGAAGACATTCTTTTCAACAAATGATGTTGGAAAAACTGGATATTTATCCATAGAAGATAAAACTAGACCACTACCCCTCACCCTGCCCCAAAGTCAACTCAAAATGAATTAAAGACCTAGAAAATAGACCAGAGACTTTGAAAATACTAGAAGAAAACATAGGATCAACTCTCCAACATATAAGCATGAGCAGAGACTTCCTTAAAAAGACTCCTGAAGCTCAGGAAACAAAACTAAGAATCAATAAATGGGATGGCATCAAATTAAAAAGCTTCTGAACAGCAAAAGAAACAAGAATCTGAAGAGGGAGCCTATAGAATGGGAGAATATAATTGCCAGATACTCCTCTGATAGAGGACTAATGTCTAGAATATATAAAGAATTCAAAAAAAAACCTTAAAACCAAAGAAAACCAAATAACTCATCTGAGTCCTTAGTGATGAGTGGGACTAGTCCAGTAACTAAGTGAATTCTTAGTAGAAAAATATGCTCTAGTCCTTTTCACAACAAAGCATTTTAATTATAAATTTTCACTGCAGAAGTATTTTATAAAGAAAAACTTATTACTTAAACTAGGGCATTTCCTTACCCAACTGTCAATGAACACAAACCTGATACATAATATACAAACTAACCTTGAAGGACCGTTTTCTTACATCACCATGGAATTGTAGGTGAAAATTCAGGAATCTCAAATATTTTATTTGTTTTAGGAGGAAAGAGATACATACTTAAAGGAAGAGTATTTAACATTAAATACATTGACATTTAGCATTTAACTTAAATACAAATACATTAGCATTGAACTTAAGTACAAATTCTTTTTTATGCTTTTATTGCTGCATTATAGTCTCACATCATAATGTAGTTCATAGTGATAGTGACATACATGCACACAGCACTTGGTGGACTTTCCCCCGGCTCCGTCTTCACTCACCCCTTCCCCATACAGGATACTGAGATTGACATTGGTATTCTCACATATGTACATAATATCAATTAAAGTGATTCCTTCATTGATTCCCCCTCTCCCCCACTCCCTTCCCCTACACCACCTCCCTGGTACCACTGGAGTTTCTCCTCCATTATCTGAAGTCCCTCTGATTATTCCCTAGCCTCCGCATATGAGAGGAAACATATGATCTTTCACTTTTTGTGACTGGCTAATCTCACTTAACATAATGTTCTCCAGGTCTATCCATTTATCTGCAAATGACATTATTTTGTTCTTCTTTGTTGCTGAACGTTGTTCATTGTGTAGCTATCCCATAATTTTGTAATCTGTTCATCTGCTGATGGACACCTAGGTTGGTTCTATAATTTGGCTATTGTGAATTGTACTGCTAAAAACATGGCTATGCATATATTGCTATAATATTCTGATTTCAGTCCCTTTGGAAAGATACCCAGGAATGGTATAACTGGATCATTTGGTGGATCCATTCCCAACTTTCTGAGGAATGTCCACACTGATTTTCATAGCAGCTGTACTAATTTGCAATCCCACCAATAGTGTAGAAGAGTTCCTATTTCCCCAAATCCTCACCAGTATTTATTGTTATTTGCCATTCTTGATGATTGCCATTTTGATTGGCGTTAGATGGAATCTCAGTGTAGTTTTGATATGCTTCTCCCCGATTGTTAATGATGTTGAACATTTTTTTCATGTATTTAATGGCCATTTGTATTTCTTCTTTTGTGAAGTATCTATTTAGTTTAATTGCCCGTTTCTTGATTGGGTTATTATTTACATGAGAAATAGTTAACATTTCCCATTCAGCATGTGTACTAGTTTTCTGTTTCTGCACAACCAATTGCCACACTTAACCTAAAATAGCACATGCTTATTAGTTCAGAGTTTACTGTTTTCAGAGCAGTCTGTCTGGCCATGTCTTAGTTGGGTCCATTTCTCAGGGAGGGCCTCACAGAGCTGTAGCCAAGGCGTGGACTGTGCTGCTCTCACTTTTGGATGCTCCAGTAAGGATAGATTCACATTCGAGCCAACTCAGGTTGTGGGTAGAATTCATTTCGTGTGGTTGTGGGAGGGAGGGCTCTCACTTGTAGGATGAAGATCTTAGAGTAGCCACTGACATTCCTAGAGGCTCCTTGCTGCTCCCAGAGGCCACCCGGAAGTCCCTTACCATGTGGGTTTCTCCCTCATGGCCACTCACTTCACTAGAGCAATCCCACAGGGAGGGCTCTAGCTCTTGTCTGTTAAGGTGGATTTTAATATAATGCTATAGTTTGGATGTGGTTTGACCCCCCCAGGGATTCATGTTCTGGAAGCTTGGCCCCCAGGGTGATGATATGAGATGTGTTGGAATCTTTTTGTTTGTTTGTTTGTGGGTTTTTTGTTTTGTTTTTTTATCAAGCCCAGGGACTTGCACATGCTAGGCAAGATTTTGGAATCTTTAAAAGATGAAGCCTAATGGGAGGTGATCAGGTCACTGGGGGTGCTGCCCTCAGAAGGGATCCATGCTGGTCCTGAAGAGTTAGTTTCCATGAAAGTGATCTGTTACAGGACAGCAAGGCTGGCCTCTCCTTGGTCTCAGCTTCCTGCCTTGTCTGCCCTGTTGTGTGATCACTCCCTCTTTGCCAGGATGCCCTCAGTCATGTTGTAAGACAGCCAAGAGGACTCTCACCAGAGATTAAACAGATGGAGCTGCCTGAACTTGGGCCTACAAAACTGTG
>PVJS01062941.1:0-10607 GCA_004027185.1 Glis glis | reverse complement strand
AGGACCACTGAGACCCTGGGGAAGGCCATGAGCCCCATTGAGATCCTGGGGAAGGCCTTGAGGACCACTGAGACCCTGGGGAAGGCCACAAGGACCACTGAGACCCTGGGGAAGGCCACAAGGACCATTGAGACCCTGGGGAAGGCCACGAGGACCATTGAGACCCTGGGGAATACCATGAGCCCCAATAAGACCCTGGGGAAGGCCATGAGGACTATTGAGACCCTGCGGAAGGCTGCGAGGACCATTGAGACCCTCAGGATGTCTGGGAGTCCCAGTGAGACCCTGGGGAAGGCCACGAGCTGCAGTGAGACCCTGGGAAAGGCCGCGAGCACCTTGAAACCCTGGAAAAATTTGTGGGATCCAGTAAGACCCTGGGGAAGGTTTGAGCCCCAGTGAGACCCTAGGGAAGACCAGTAGCCCCACTGAAACCCTGGATAAAGCCAGGAGCCCAAGGTGACCCTGAGGAGGTCATGAGTCTCTGTGAGAACTTTGGGAATGCTGGGAGTCTGAGTTAGGCTCTAGCGAAGGCCGTAAGCCACAGTGAGACCCTGGGAAGGTTGTGAGCTCCAGTGAGACCCAACAGAAAGCCCTGAGTCCCTTTGAGACCTTGGGCAAATCTGTGAGGCCCAGTGAGACACTGAGAAAGTCAAGAGTCCTAGTGATACCATGGGGAATGCCACGAGACACTGTGAGACCCTTGGTGATGCTGTGCGACCTAGTGAGACCATAGGGAAGGCTGTGAGTTACCCTGAGGCCCTGAAAAAGTTCATGAGTTTCAGCAAGGCCCTGGCGAAGTCCCTGAGAAAGTTCATGAATACCAGTGAGACACTGGGGAGGCCCTGAGCCCCAGTGAGAGCCTGGGGAAGGCTGTGAGTCCCAGTGAGACCTGGGGGAAATCCTTGAGTCCCCAGAGAGACCCTGGAGAAGGCCCTGAGGACCTGTGATACCATGGAGAAAAGCTGTAAACTCCAGTGAGACTCGGGAATGCCCTTAGACCAGCAAGAGTCTAGAAAAGGCCACGAGCACCCGTGAGACACTGGGGAGCCCTAGTACTCATGGCTCAATTTGGCCATGAGTCAAATTGAGACTCCAGGAAGTATTGTGAGACCCAGTGAGACCTGGGGGAACATCAGGAGCCCCAGTGAGACGTTGGGAAAGGACTTCCGCACAACTTCCCCAGTAAGACTCTGGTAAAGGTTGAGTCCCAGTGAGACCTTGGAAGAAGCCATGACCTCAGGGAAGACCATGAGCCCAAGAGAGACCATGGGGAAGGCCATGAGCTCCACTGAGACCCTAGGGAAGGCCATGAGCCCCAGTGAGACACTTCAAAAGGCCATGAACCCATGTGGCCCAGGAAGTTCCCTGAGCCATGTTGAAATGTGGGGAAGTTTGTGAGCCACAGTAAGATTAAAGGGAAGGTTCTGAATACCTGTGAGATGTTGGTGAAGGCCCTGATCCCAGCGAGAGCCTTGAGAAGGCCATAAGTTCCAGTGAGGCTTTGAGAAAAGACATGAGCTACAATGAGAGTCCGGGGAAAACCATGAGCCCCAGTGAGAGCCTGAGGAAGGCCATGAGGCCCAGAGAGAATCTGGGAGATACTGAGTCCCATAGCTACACTGTGGAGGCCCTGAACAAAAGTGAAATCCTAGAGAAGACTGTGAGCACCACTGAGACGCTGGGAAATGTTAAAACCAGAAAGAATCCGGGGAAGGTGGTTAGGCCCAGTAATACTCTTGGGACATTGTGAGACACAGGGGGACACTGGAAAAGACCATGAGCACTGGCGAGAACTTGGGAACAGTCATTAGAACCAGTGAAACCCAAGGAAAGGCTTTCAGTGTCATTAAGATGAAGAGGAAGGCCATGAGCCAGAGAGAGACCCCAGGAAAGGCCATGAGTTTTTTTGAGATGCTGAGAAAGGCTGTGAGCACCAGTGAGACCCCGAGGAAGGCCCTGATCCACAATAAAATTTGGGGGAAATTCGTGAGCCCCAGTGAAATTACTGGGAATGTCCTGAGCACCTGTGAGATGGTGGGAAAGGCCCTGCACCCAGTAAGATACTGGAGAAGGCCATGAGCACCAACGAAATCCTTGTTAAGGCCATGAGTCCCAGAGGGACCCTGTAGAAGGCCAGGAACACCAGAGAGACCCTAGGGGAGGCTGAAAATCACACTGAGACCCCGAGGAAGGCTGTGAGCCACAAGACTCTGGACATGGTCATGAGTACCGGTCAGACAAAAGAATGTGAGTTTCAGTGAGATCCTGGGGATGGCACTGAGCCCCACAGAGCTCTTGGGAAAGTCCAGAACCCTGAGAGAGATGGTGGGTTAGACACTGAGCGCCAGTGAGACCCTGAGTCCCAGCGAGAATCAGGGGAAAGCCTTGAGCACTATACAGGCCCTAGTAAGGCCATGGGTCCTAGTGAGAAGCTGGGGGAGGCCATGGGCTCCAGCGAGTACCTGTAGAAGGCCATGAATCCTAGTGAGAAGCAGGGAAAGGCCTTGAGCCCCAGGTGACACTAGCGAAAGCCCTGAATCCCAATGAGACTCTGGGACAGCCATGCACTCCAGTGATACACCAGGGAAAGCTGTGAGCCCCAGCAAGATGCAGAAAAAGGCCCTGAGCTGCACTGCAATCCTTAAATAAGTCAATGGACCCAGTGAGACCCTGGGGTAGACCATGAGTCCCACTGAGACAAACCCATTAAAACCCTGGGGAACCTGGGGAAGGTTGTGAGCCTTGCTGAGGGCACGAGAAATGTTGTGGCCTTCAGTAAGACCCTGGGGAAGATCTGGAGTCTCAGTGACACTCTTGGGAATCCCACGATTCCAAGTGAGAAGCTTGGTTAGGTCATGAGTCCCAGAAAAACTGTGGGAAGGGCCCTGAGCACTAGTGGGACACTAGAGAAGGCCATGATTACAAGTGAGGCCCTGGGGAAGGCTGTTAGTACGAGTGAGACACTGGCGAAGAAGGTGAGTCCCACTGAGACCCTGGAGATGGCCCTGAGTCCCACTGAGATCCTGTGAAATTCCAAGAGCCTCAGAGAGAACATGGATAAGGCCCTTAGCACCAGTGTTCTGGTCAGCATTATTGCAACTATAATATAAAAGATTGACCACATAATTTAGAGGGAAGAAGATCTATTTTCTTATGGTTTCAGGTTCAGTCCATGTGAGGCCGGGGACCATGGATTTCAGGGCATGGTGCCAGGAAGTGAAGACAGGGAGAGTACATGGGTTGTGCTCCTCACATCATGGAGGCTGGAAGCAAGAGAGAGATCAGGGGAGGGGGAACTATATATATATATATATACATATAAAATCCCCAAGGCTGCACCCCCAGAAATCCACCCCCTCTAGCCACCATCCAGATAAATCCATTGTAATGGATTTATTATCCATTACAATGGATTTATTACAATGGATTTATTATCCATTATCCACTGCTGGGATTACAACCCTCAAGACTCAATTATATCAACTCCAAACACCAATTTATGAGCTCTTCAAGGGGCCAGTCTATATATCTAACCATAACAACACGTAAGAACCTAGATGAGGCCATGGGCAAATGAGTACCTGTGAAAAGCCTTGAGTTCCATTGAGGACCAGAGGAAGGGCTTGAGCACTAGGCAGACCCTAGGCAAGGCCATGAGTCCCAGCGAGACACTAAGGAAGGCCATGAACATCAATGAGAGCCCAGGGAATGCCTTAAGCCCCATTGAGATTCTGGGAAATTTCCTTAGAACCAATGAGATCTTGGGGAAGGCTGTGAGGCATAATAAAATTTGGGGGAAGTTTGTGAGCCTCAGTGAGATTACAGCGAAGGTCCTGACACCTGTATAAGGCTGACAAGACCAGTCCAGTGAGACACTGGAGAAAGTTTTGAGTCCCAGTGAGGCCTTGAGAAAGGCTGTGAGCCACAACGAGAGCTTGGGGAATACCACGAATCACTGTGAGAACCTGGAGCAATAGCACCAGTGAAATCCTGAGGAAGCAATGAGCCCCGGCGATGCCCTGGGGAAGGCCGTGAGTCCCAATGAGAAGGTTGGGAAGGCCGTAAGCTCAGGGAAACCCTAGAATAGGCCACGAGTCCCTGTGAGGCTAGGGAAAGGCTATGTGGCATGCTGAAGGTATTGAGCCTCCGTGAAACACTAGAGAATTCTATCAGCCCCAGGGAGACAATGGGGAAGGCCATGAGCCCAAGTGAGAAACCCAGGGAAGCCATGTGTCCTAGTGAGACACTGGGGATGTTTGTTAGCCACAGTGAGACAGTGGGGAAGATCTTGAGTTCCCGTGTGACCCTGGTAGAAGCCCTTAGCCACAGAGGGACCCTGGCAATGGCCATTAGCTCCAGTGAGGCTCTGGAGAAGGCCATAAATCTCAGTGATGTCCTGGTGGTCCACACAACTTAGTGAGACACTGGGGAAATTTCTGAGGTCTGTTGAAACCCTGAAAAAAGCCATTAGACACAGCAAGACCCTGGTGAAGATGGTGAGCTACAATGAAACCATGGGAAAGACGTTGAGCACCACTGAGAACCTTGGGAAGGCTGTGAGCCCTATTGAGACTGTGGGGGAAAGGTCATGACCTTCAGTCAGACTCTAGGAAGGTTTGGAGCCCCAATGCCACCCTGCCGAATGCCATGAGCCCCACTGAGATGCCATGAGTCCCAGTGAGACCACAAATAAGGCCCTGAACACCACTGAGACACTGGAGAAGGCTGTGATTACCAGTGAGTCCCTGGGGAAGGCTGTAAGACACAACGAGGTGCTGGGGAAGGTCATTAGATGCAGTGAGACCTTGGAGAAGGCCACGAGACACACTGAGACTTTGGGGAGGTATTGAGCCCCATTGAGACACTACGGAAGGCCCTGAACCCAAGTGAGACTCTGAGAAAGATGGTGAGCACCCGGGAGATCCTGGGAAAAGTTGTCTAACCCATTGAGAATCTGGGGAACGCTAAGAGACCCAGTGAGAACCTGCGGGGCTGTGAGCCCTAGTGAAGAGTGGGGAAGGCTCTGAGCTCAAAGGAGATGCTAGGGAAGACCCCAAGACTCAGTGAGGCCTGGGAAACGGCCATGAACAAGTTCACGGGGGAAATACATGAGCCCCACTGAGACTCTGTGAAATGTCCTTAGACCCAGTGAGAATCTAGGAGAGGCCTTCACTATTCTTGAGACCTTGCAGAAGGCCATGACCCCAAAAGAGATCCTGAGGAAGGTTGTCAGCACAAGTGAAATCTTGGGTAAGGTCATGAGTCTCAATGAGACCCTGGGGAAGGTCATGAGACAATAAAATTTTAGGGAAGTTTGTAAACCCTAGTGAGATTACAGGGAGGCTCCAGGACACCTGTAGAAGGCTAAGAAGGCCCTAAGACCAGCACAACAATGGAGAAAGCCCTGAGTCCCAATGAGGCCTTGAGAAAGAATATGAACCACAATGAGAGCCCAGACATGAACCACAATGAGTGACAGGAATCACAGGGCGACACTGGGAAAAGCCATAAGCACCAGCGAAATCTTAAGGAAGGCAACGCGCCCTACTGACATGCTAGGGAAGGCCATGAGTCCCAGTGAAAGGCTTGGGAAGTCTGAGGCCTAGTGAGACCATGGGTAATGCCAAGAGTCCCAATAAGATGAGGCGGAAGTCCCTGAGCTCAGTGATACTCTATAACATACAATGAATCCAAGAGAGGCCGGGCAAAGCCTGTGAGGCACAGTTAAACTTTGGGGAAGGCCATGAGCAATAGTGAGAACCTGAGGAATGACCTGACCCCCATCAAGACCCCAGTGAGACCCTGGGGAAGGCTGTGAGACATAACGAAATATGGGGGGAATTTTGAGCCTGAGTGAGATTACAGGGAAAGTCCTGGACACCTGGAGAAGGCTGGGAAGGCCCTGAGTCTGGAAAGATACTGGAGAAAGCTATGAGTCCCAGTTAGGGTCTTGAGAAAGGTCATGAGCCACAGTGAGATCTAAGGGATACCATGAATCACAGTGAAACACTGGGAAAGCCGTAAGCACCTGTCAAGTCCTGGGGAAGGCGATGGGCCCCAGTAACACCCTGGGGAAGACCATGAGTTCCAGTGAGAGCCTTAGGAAGACCATGAGCCCCAGTGAGGACATGGGTAATGCTAGAGCCCCAGTGAGACTGTGGGGAAGGCCCTGAGCCCAGTGAGTCCCTAGAATATATCATGAATCCAAAGTAGGGTCTTGGGAGACTGGGAGACTCAATAAAACACTGGGGAAGGCCCTGAGCCCAATCAGACCCTGCGGAAGTCCATGAGCTCCAGTGAGATGGCGCTGAAGGTCTTGAGTCTCATTGAGACTCTGGGAAAGGCTGTCAGTCCCATGAAGACCCTGGGGAAGGCCATGAATCCAGTGAGAAACCTGGAGGACCTGGGGATGACCTTCAGCCGCAGCGAGACACCGGGGAAGACCTCGACTCCCAGTGTTGTTCTGGGAAAGGCCATTCATCACAGTGAGATCCTGGAAAAGTCCCACTGAAGCCCTGGTACAGGCCATATATCCCAATGAGATCCTGGTGGTTCATGAGTCCAAGCGAGACGTGGTGAAGGTCCTGAGCCCCGTGAGACACTAGGGAAGGCCCTGAGCACCTGTGAGACCCTGGGGAAGGCCCTGAGCACCTGTGAGGCCCTGGGGAAGGCCCTGAGCACCTGTGAGGCCTTGGGGAAGGCCCTGAGCACCTGAGCACCTGTGAGGCCCTGGGGAAGGCCCTGAGCACCTGTGAGACCCTGGGGAAGGCCAGGAGCACCTGTGAGACCCTGGGGAAGGCCCTGAGCACCTGTGAGGCCCTGGGGAAGGCCCTGAGCACCTGTGAGGTCCTGGGGAAGGCCCTGAGCACCTGTGAGGCCTTGGGGAAGGCCCTGAGCACCTGAGCACCTGTGAGGCCCTGGGGAAGGCCCTGAGCACCTGTGAGGCCCTGGGGAAGGCCAGGAGCCCCAGGAGTCATTTGCTCGGGTCATGATTCCCAGTGAGCCCCTGGGTATGGCCCTGAGCACCAGTGAGGCACTGGAGAAAGCTGTGATTCCCCGTGGGGCCATGGGAAGGCTGTGAGCCACAATGGGTCTCTGAGGAAGGCCATTAGATGCACTGAGGCCCTGGGGAGGTCATGACATGCTGTGAGATGTTGGGGAGGTATTGAACCCCGCTGAGACACTAGGGAACCCAGGTGAGACTCTGGAGAAGGCCATGAGCACCAGTGAGACCCTGGGAAGCATTGTTAACCAGTGATATTCCGAGGAAAGCAGTGAGCCCCATTGAGATTCTATGAAATGTCCCTTGACCCCATGAGGACCTGGGAAAGGCCTAAGTATCACTGAGACCCTGGGGAAAGCATGAGCCCAACACAGACCCTGTGGAAGGCCATACATTTTATTAAGACCCTGACTAAGGCCGTGAGCACCAGTGAGATCCCGGGCAAAGCCACGAGTCCCATTGAGACTTTGGAAAAAGCTATCAGCATAAATAATATCCGGAGGAAGGCTATGAGCACCGTAGAGACTCCGGGAAATATCATTTAACCCAGTGAAAATATCATTTAACCTGGGGAAGGTGGTGAGGCCCAGCAAGATTTTTCAGAGACATTGAGCCCTTCTGAGACACTGTGGAAGGCCCTGGACATAAGAGATCCCGTGTAAGGCTGGAAACACACTGTGACTCTGGGAAATGTGATTAAACCGAATGCAGACCAGGAGAAAATGGTAAGGCCCAATGAGACTTTGGGGCGGTATTGAGCACCAGTGAGACACCAAGGAAGGCGCTGAACACAAGTGAGACCCTGAGTAAGGCTGTGAGCACTATTGAGACTTTGGGAAAAGTCATTAACCCTAGTGAGATCCTTGTGAGACCATGAGACCCAGCGAAAAGCTAGGAAAGACCATGAGCACCAGTGAAAATCTGGGAAATGTCATTTGAACCAATAAAATCCTGGGAAAGGCCTTCAACATCACTGAGACCTGGGGGAGAACATAACCCCAAAGAGACCCTGTAGAAGGCCACGAGTCCTATTGAGATCCTCAGGAAGGCCGTGAGCACCAATGAGACCTTGAGAAAGGTGCTGATCCACAGTGAAATTCGGGGGTTGTTCGTGAGCTCTAGTGAGATTATAGGGAAGGCCCTGAGCCCTTAGGAGACGCTGGGAAGGCCCTGAGTGCAGTGTGGCCCTGGAGAAGTCTGTGTGCCTCAGGGAGACACTGAGGGAGTATGTGAGTCTTGGGGAGATCCTGAGAATGGCTCTGAGCCCACTGAGATACTGAGAACATCCAGGCGCCTCAGTGAGACCATGGGTAAAGCTGTTAGCACCAGCGCGACACTGGAGAAGTTATGGGCCCCGATGAGTACCTGTGAAAAGCCCCGAGTCCCCATGAGAACCAAGGGGAAAGCCTTGAACACTACACAGACCCCGGGCAAGGCCATGAGTCCCAGTGAGACCCCAAGGAAAGATGTGAGCGCCAGTGAGACCCTGGGGAGTGCCGGGATATAATAAAATTGGGGGGATGTTTGTGAGCCCCAGTCAAATTATAGGAAAGGTTCTGGACACCTGTCGAATGCTGAGAATTCTTCTGATTCCAGTGAAACACTGGATGAGTTCCAGGGAGAACTTGGAAGGTCATGAACCACAGTGGCAGCCTGGAGAACACTAGGAATCACAGTGAGACACAGAGGAAAGCCATTAGCACCAGTGAAATTCTGAGATGAGAATGAGCCCCTATAACGTCCTGGGGCAGGCCATGAGTCCCAGTGAGCCATGAGTCGTTCTACAAGCCTCAGTGACATGGTGGGAAAGGCCCTGAGCCCAGTGAGAACCCAGAATAGGCTGTGAGTCCTAGTGAGGCCCAGGGAAGGTTGGAGGCACAGTGAACCTCTAAGGAAGGCCATGAGTACCCGTAAGATTGTGTGGAAGGCTCTGAGCCCCAGTGAGACCCTGGGGAAGGTTGATCAGCCCCATGGAGACACTAGCGAAGGCTGTGAGACACACTGAGAACCCTGAGGAAGCCATGAGTCTCAGTGGGCCCCTGGCGATGGCTGTCAGTCACAGTGAGACATAGGGGAAGACCTTGAGTCCCAGTGTGATCATGGGCAAGGTCACTAGCCTTGAGACCCTGGAAAAGACCATTATGATAACTGGAAAGTTCATACAGTCCAGTGAGATCCTAGTGGTTCATGAGCCCCAGGGAGACACTGGGCAAGGTCTTCAGCGCAGTGAAACGCTGAGGAATACTCTGGGCACTAGTGACTCTGGGGAAGGCCGGAGCCCCACTGAGACTCCGAAAAATGTCATTAGACATAGTGAGACCCTGTTGAATAGCAGGAGTCACAACAAGACCGTTGGAAAGGTGTTGAGACCCAATGGAAATTTGTGACCCTAGTGAGACCATGGGGAAGGTCATGATCTTCTCACTGAAGTGAGACCCTGGTGAAGGTGACACCCCCATTGATACCATGGGGGATGCCATGAGCCCCAGTGAGATGCTTGGTCAAGCCATGAGTATCAGTGAGACTGTGGGTAAGTCCCTGAGCACCAGTGAGACACTGGAGAAGGCCATGGTGTATTGGTCAGATCAACAGAATTCACAGCATGAAGAAAGGAAGGGAGGGGGAAAAAGATTTATTAGATTAGCTCACAATGTAGTCCTGAATTTCAACCGCACATGAAAAGTCAGAGGAATCAGCAGCTGGTCGGGCAGTCTAAGAGCCGGAGCCCCAGGATTGAAGCAACCACCAATTCAGTCCAGTCCAAGATGTGAAGATAAGGAAGCTCTTCGGAGAAACGATGGTGAAGTTTCAGTTCGAAGAGCTGGAGGCCGATGATCCCAGATGAGAGTAGAAGATCAAGAAGTTCTCCAAGGAAACGGCGAAGTTGGAGACTGACGATCTCAAACGACAGCAGATGCGTTTTCCTCAGGAAGAGTCGCAGCTCAGCTCTATGGCTTTCTCCTTCTTTTTATCTGAGTCCTGCACCTATCAGAACCCTGCTACCCACATTTAGGGCAGGATTTCCGGTTCAATCTGCTGTTATACAACCAAAGTCACATGATCTTAAGAGGGTCAAGTTGACAAACCAGACCAACTATCACACATGGTTTCCAGCGAGGCCATGGAGAAGGCTGTGAGCTACAGTGAGGTTCTGGGGAAGGCCTTCAGACACAGTGAGACCCTGGGAACGTCCATGAGACACGTGATACTTTGGTGAGGTACTGAGGGATGTTGAGACACTCGGGAAGGCCTTGAACCCAAGTGAGACTCTAGGGTAGACTATAAGCACCAGTGAGACCCTGGGAAGGCCGTGAGACATAATGAAACTATGGGAAAGTTTTTGAACCCCAGTGAGTCTACAAGAAAGGTATTCACGGCTTTCCCTAGGGTCTCACTGGTGATCATAGCCATCTCTCTGGGACTATGGCCTTAACAAGGTTCTTACTGGGGCTCATGGAATTCTCCAGTGTATCTCTGGGGTTCAGTGAAGGTCACGACTTTTCCCACTGTCTGGCTAAAACTCACAGCCTTCCCCAGGTTATCACTGAGGCTCACCCCCCCTTACCCGGCATCTCAATGGTGCTCACAGTCTTTGCAGTGTCTC
>PVJS01062940.1:0-10608 GCA_004027185.1 Glis glis | reverse complement strand
AAAAAAAAAAAAAAAAAAAAAAAAAAGAGCTGATGCTTGATGCTCTAGCTTGAGGAAGTCATTATTTTTTATTTTTTATTTTATTTTATTTTATTTTTGCGGTACCGGGGATTGAACCCAGGGGTGTTCTACCTCCGTGCTACACCCCCGGCCCTATTTTTTTTATGCTTTATTTTGAAACCGGGTCTCACAAAGTTGCGGAGGGCCTCACTAGGTAGAGAGAGAGCGAGCTGAGGCTGGCCGGGAACCCGGATCCTCCGGTCTCCGCCTCCCAAAGTACTGGGATTACAAGTACTGGCTTGTGGCGGCCAAGCCAGGCGTGCGCCACCATGCCCGGCTTGCCGGCTTGAGGAAGTCTTTAAACATGGGTGTGCAGAGAGCACTGCGGGCAGAGCCTAGCCCTGCACCTGGTCAAGCCGTCCCATCCTGCTCCCTGCCCGGCCATTCTGTGGCCTGCACGCTCTCTGACCTCTTCCTCTCTTCCCTCCGGACCTTTCCTTGGCTAGGTGCTTTCGCCCACCTGCTCTACGGGTCATGACCCACACTAGCCTCACACTTCCTTGCGATGCTCTGAGATCCGCCCAGGCCTGAACATGTGACCTGACAGCCTGATTCTTTCCTGATTTGGCAGAGGGGCCGCCTTTCAAACGTGTGCCAGGAACCGAAAACAAGCTTTCATGTGAGTCTATCACACGAGTTCAAAGTTGGAATGTCTTTTTTCCTTTTAGGATTGGAAACTTTATGATGATGATGATGTGCGCATGCTGGCGTAGTTACACGCTGCACAGTACACGACCTCTCTTTATCCAATGCATCCGAGGGCCTGCTGCGCACCAGGTCCTCTGCCAAGCGCTTTATGCGTGTTACTGCTGATCCTCATTATACCCTCCCGAGGTAAATATTTCCATCAGCAGATGGAGACACCAAGCCTCAGAGAAATCACATCGTTAGGCAGCTTTGCAGTGGGAATTTGAACCCAGCCCTGTCTTCTCCAAAGCCTGCCAGCCCTCTTTCATTAAGGGGGATTTCTAAGATATGGGAACGGGGAGCCAGCACATGAAACAGAAACTGAAGGATGGGATTATTGTAGACTTTTGGGTTCTTTTTTTTTTCATGTCAAATGTGTTTTTGGTTAACTTCAAATGCTGCACCACGAGTTTCCCCTCGTGGTGATGAGTCAGAGCCCGGTTGCTCTTTTGATCCTGCCTGGAAACCCAGAAGGTACAGAACACAAAAGACGGTCCATAAATAGACTCGTAACAGGGTGACTCGGAATTGACACCTCGTCTAAAGCAAGCACTTCAGCACCATGGCTTTTTATTTTCTTTTTCATTGTGACGCTGCTTTCCGAACCATGATAATGACAAACTGTTAGTGGCTATGGCTAGCTGTGGGGCCAGGGCCACCATGGGACTGTCCAGCAGAACTGGCCTAGGCCGAACCCCAGGTTGCAAGCTCCTGAAGCAGGTCAGTGGGTCAGTCAGTGAACCTCGTGATCTGAACTTCTTGTGGCAAGGAAGGCTTTGAGTAACTGGATACCCCGGATTATGTGATGACCACACAAAGGCGTGCGGCACATGGGGCTGAAGTCAGGGCACAGATTAGGGAGCTGAAGTCCCTCTGGCCTTGGTGAAATGTGCTGAAGTGTCCCCTGCAGGGATGACTACACAGTCTTCCCCGATGCATGCCTGAGCTGAGCCCTTCTCTCCAAAAGAGCCCTGTGGCCTTTCCTGAACCAGGGCAGCCAAGCCTACATTTTGAGCACAAGGACAAGCGCTAGGATTTAAAAGATGGATAATTAACATTGAGAAACTTGGACATTGGGGGTGCAAAACTCAGATTCTCAAATACAGCTCAGCCAAGGTTGTCGGCTGGCTATGGGACCCCTTGAGGCAGTGTTCCTGGGGGTGGGGAAGTTAGAGGGTAGGGTTCTAAGTTTGGTTGGTTCCAGAAGAATGTAAGGTCTCTCTGTGGATTCCCCCTCAGGTCGGCTCCTTGCAGATTTCTGGTATTGAAACCCGTGGCTACAGTCAGGTTTGGGCCCAGGCACAGTTAGTGTCACTCCCAGCTTCTAGGGCACACAGACCCCTGGGAATGGAACCCAGGGGCGTTCTACCTTCAAGCTACACCCCCAGTCCTTTTTATTTGTTTGAAACAGGGCCTTGCTAGGTTGCTGAGAATTTTGCTACATTGCTGAGGCTGTCCTCAAACCTGTGATCCTCCTGTCTCAGCCTCCCAAGTACTGGGATTACAGGTGTGGGCCACCATGCCTAGTCTACCCTTGTCTCTTTTGATGGCTGGCACTCCTTAGAGAAAAGAGACTCCCATCAAAAGCTCTTTCACCTCTCCAGATCTTGTTTCCCCAGAGTGGCCATCAAGGCCAGCGTGCCAGTAGCAGCATGCTGGGGGGCAGGCCCTCAACCCATGACCAGCTCCAGGGGCTCCGGCTTCTCCTCCACCTCAGCCACCCCACGCTGGGGTCTGCGAGCCGCGACCTCCCGCTCGGTCCCGGGAGCCGCCCTGGTGCAGCCGGGGCTGAGGACGCTCTTACTGCGATCGTCGCGGAGCGCCACGTCGATGAAGGCGGCGGCGGAGGAGAAGAAGACGCTGAGGTCGAAGGTGGGCACGTCGTCCGCCTCGACGCCGTGGTACTCGATGGCCATGTCGCCGTAGTAGCCGGGCCCGGTGTCCACGTTCCAGCGGCCGTGGGCCGCGTTCAGCACGTGTGTGAAGCCCGCCTTCTGCAGCCCGTAGCGGTCCAGCGCCGTCGCCCTGGGCACGAGAGACAGGTGTCCTCCATGGCTCCCTGCAGCGGCTCGGTTCCCCAAGTAAGGTGATCAAGACTCCGGGCGTGGTGGCGCACGCTTGTAATCCCAGTACTTGGGAGGCTGAGGCAGGAGGATCATAAATGAAGCCCCAAAGCCCTACTCTGACAGACCCCTAGGCCACCACCCGCCATTTGGTCATTTCGGCTCTGTGGCTCAACTGCTTCGAGAAAAGAGAGAGTTGGAGGGTAGGGGAGCAAGCCGTTCATTAGTCCCTTTGGTTTTTTTTGTTTTGTTTTGTTTTGTTTTTGTTTCTTTTTCGGTACCAGGGATTGAACCCAGGGGCATTCTACCTCTGAGCTACACCCCCAGCCCTATTTTTTATTCTGTATTTTGAAACAGGGTCTCACTAAGTTGCGGAGGGCCTCACTAAGTAGCTGAGGCTGGCTGGACAGGATCCTCTGGTCGCAGCCTCTAAAGTACTGGGATGACAAGCGTGTGCCACCACGCCCGGCTAGTCCCTCTCTGTTCTTTCCTTCATCATTCACCAAATCCAGTGGAACCTGGTGCCTGACCCTGTGGTGGTCACAGGCCTGGACCTGCCAGACTCCCCCCCACCCCCAGAGGCTGCCAGAATAACCTGGCCCCTTTAATGTGGGCCTCTCAGCTGGGCGTGGTGGCACACCCTTGTAATCCCAGTAAGTACTTGGGAGGCTGAGACAGGAGGATCTCGGGTTCAAGGATAGCCTCAGCAACTTAGTGAGGCTCTCAGAAACCTAGTGAGACCCTGAATGAAAAGGGCTGGGGGTGTAGCCTGAAGGTAGAATGCCCCTGGGTCAATCCCCAGTACCCAAAACAAATAAATAAAGTTGGCCTACAGGCCAGGCTTTCCATGAGAGGATTTGGTTAGAATTGGCCAAGCTGCTTGACTCGATGTCCACAGGTTGGTAGACACCATGTGAGTGTGAGGCGGTTGTTTTGGCGAGCCCCGTGCCTCGTCAGGCAGGACAGTGTTCTGAGGAGGAGGGAGCTGTTTGAGCAGTCTGCTGTTGGAATTGACTTTGGGGAGGTTCCTGAAGCCAGCAGAGAAGTCATTTCCCAGGCTATATCTTTATCTCTCTGGGCAAGAATGTCTAGATGCAAAGAGTAAGGTTGTGTTGAGGAAGCTGGCCTTGGAACATGGCTGGACAAAACGGCAGCACCGTAGACCATCCGAGGAAGTGGGAGTTGTTTTGGGGGGTGGGTGAGTTGGGGAACTTTCTGGGAGAGGGGAGTTTGAGCCTGCCCTGTGACAAGGGTCAGCACTTGGCGGTGGCAGGGAGGAGGGAGGCAAGAGTGGTCAAGGGAGGGAGATGGCACAGCGGGGAAGGGGGGCCGGAGATAATGAAGGACTGTCAGGAAATGTTCATTGCTTTCTGTAGTCAGTCACTGATCCCCAAATAATGACTTAGATTCTGTTGGGTTCGGGCACAGTCCTGGGTGCTGAAGATACAGAAGGGAGCAGGTCGGCCAAAGTCCCTTGGGAAGCTTAGATTCTAAATGCAGAAACAAGATCTCAGACAGCAGGAAGTACCGGGAAGGCACGGAAGCTGTGTCACATGACACAGAATGACCACGGCCCTGACCACGGCCCTGCTTTTGGTAGGGTGGTCGTCGGCAAAGGTGACATTGGAGGTGGCAGGAGAGGGAGTGTTGGGGGTAGAGTTCTATCTGGGCTGGGGGAACTGCACGTGCTGAGAACAGAAAGGAAACCAGCGTGGCTGCAGTACCAGGGGCAGGGGCGGCTGTGGACCCTGAGGCCGTCGGGAAGATTCAGATCTTATTCTGAGCCTTAGAGCGTTTGAAGGGAAGGGTGAAAATTGTTGACTTTTTGTTTTTTTCTTTTTTTGTGTAGTACTGGGGTTTGAACCCAGGAGCTACCTCTGAGCTACACCACGAGCCCGTGTGTGTGTGTGTGTGTGTGTGTGTGTGTGTGTGTGTCTGTGTCTGTGTGTGTCTGTGTGTGTCTATGCATCTGTGTGTGTTTGTTTACTGGGGCTTGAACCCAGGGGCATTCTACCTCTGAGCTATACCATCAGCCCAATTTTATTTTATTTATTTATTTATTTATTTATTTATTTATTTATTTATTTATTTTTGCAGTACTGGGGATTGAGCCAGGGGCATTCTACCTCCGAGCTACACCCCCAGCCCTAGTTTTTATTCTTTATTTTGAAACAGGGTCTCACTAAGTTGCAGCGGGCCTCACTAAGTAGCCAAGGCTGGCCGCGAACCCGGATCCTCCAGTCTCAGCCTCCTAAGTACTGGGATTACAAGCGTGCGCCACCACGCCCGGCTAGCCCAGTTTTATTTTTTATTTTGAAACAGGGTCTTGCTAAGTTGTTGAGGGTCTCGCTAAGTTGCTGAGGCTGGCCTCAAACCTGCCATCTTCCTGTGTCAGCCTCCCAAGTACTGGGATTACAGGCATGTACCACCATGCCTGGCTCATTGTTGACTTTTTAAAAGATTAGTCTGGCCGGGCATGGTGGCACACGCTTGTAATCCCAGTACTTGGGAGGCAGAGACTGGAGGATCCAGGTTCGCGGCCAGCCTTAGTGACTTAGTGAGGCCCTCCGCAACTTCGTGAGACCCGGTTTCAAAATAAAGTATTAAAAAATAGGGCCAGGGGTGTAGCTCAGAGGTAGAACACCCCTGGGTTCAATCCCCGGTACCACAAAAAAAAAAAAAAGATTAGTCTGGCTAGGCATGGTGGTGCATGCCTGCAATCCCAGTACTTTGCAGCCTGACACAGGAGGATCAATGGTTTGAGGCCAGCCTCAGCAACTTAGCTTGAGCTTGTTTCAAAATGAAAAGTAAAAAGGACTGGGGGTGTAGCTTGGTAGAATGCCCCTGGGTTCAATCTGCAGTATCAAATAATAGTAATAATAATAAAATAAATAAAAGATTAGTCTGGCTGATGTGTGGAGAGGGACAAAAGCCAGAGGCAAGGAGGTCTGATGGAGGCTCTTGCAATTATGTAGGCAAAAGAGGAAGGAGGCTTGGACTAGGGTGATGTCAAGGCAGGCCTTGCTGTGACTGGGACTGGAGACAAGGGGACTGTCCTGGCTGGACCTTAGAATGTGAGAGGAGATCCATACCTCCTTGAGTCCTGCTTGGATGTCAGGATCTGTACTGGGGCGTCGGGAGCGCTTTGGAGTGTGTTAGAGGAAGGGTGGTCGAACCTAGCTTTGAGAAAACATGTCCCTCGATAGCCCAGAGACCAGCCTGCAGCTCAGGGAAGAGGCCACAAGGAGCCCTAACAGTAAGAGGCCACAGGTGGCGTTGTGCTTTAGCTGAAGGCTCATCTCAAGGTAAAAAGATGTGGACGGACATGACCTTATTGGATGCCAATAGTGACCAATAGTCTGGGCCAAGAGGAGCCCTGCACCAGAAACGTGCCACCGCCCCTCCACCAAGGGCATCGCCGTCTCCTGCTGGTGTCCTGGGGCTTTTGTTTTATTTCCATGAGAGGAACCAGGATGGTATCTAGTATTTTTGAAAGAAAGATCTGCACATGGGCTTTGTAAGCTGGGCGTGGTGGCGCACACTTGTAATCCCAGTACTTGGGAGACTGAGACAGGAGGATCGCAGGTTCGCGGCCAGCCTCGGCTACTTCATGAGGCCCTCCGCAACTTAGTGAGACCCTGTTTCAAAATAAAGAATAAAAAATAGGGCTGGGGTGTAGCTTGGAGGTAGGATGCCCCTGGGTTTAATCCCAGTACCGCAAAAAATAAAAAATAAAAAAAGAAAGAAAGGTTTGTAAGCAGTCCATGGGATTGCAATGCAGGGAGGTGGGAAGCCCCACCAAGCCCCCAGCTGGACCTCGGCGCTGCCATCCTGACTATAGAACACATTCTCTTCCAATTTCTCCTTGTAAAGGTCTGCTTTTCATTTTTCTTCTTGTCCCAAAGTATGTATACAACAAACATTCAGCTTTTGGGACACAGCTCTGCACTCAATTAAAGCCTCCACTAATGCAGTCCATCTTTGCTGAGTAGCAATCAACCTCATTTTGAGGTTGAGCTCAGTGGAAAAATTAAAATTAACTGTCCTTGACAGGAAGTTCGTACCCACCAGAAAGCGTCTTCGCTCTGGGTTCAGCAACTGGATTTTAACATAATCACATGGCACTTTGAATAAATAACAGTTTGCACTTTGCTGCTCTTGGGGACAGGGATCAGGGGAGATGTGCAGCCAGATTCATTGCGTGACACCTCCGCGTTCACCCTACCGGGCTGGCTTTGGCGGTGTCTAAGAGGAAGGTGCTTGTGAGGTGCAGTGCATTAGACCTGGTGGTGTCTGAGGCCCGCTGTAAGTTTTCAGGGCTAGGCCGGGCGTGGTGGCACACATTTGTAATCCCAGTACTTGGGAGGCTGAGACAGAAGGATCTGGGTTCGCGGCCAGCCTCAGCTACTTAGTGAGGCCCTCTGCAACTTAGTGAGACCCTGTTTCAAAATAAAGAATAAAAAATCAGGCCGGGGATGTAGCCCAGAGGTAGAATGCCCCTGGGTTCAATCCCCAGTACAGCAAAAAAAAAAAAAAAAAAAAAAAGTTTTCAGGGCCCTTTGGCTACATGAGCCAAGAATGGCCAATGGTGCTCTCACACACCACTCTGTAGACTCCCCCTGCTTGGTTTACTCAGAGTCCAGCGGAAGCCATGGAAGACCATGCACAACAGAATGGGGACTTTGCAAGTAAAACAGAGCGCCTCTTAGACCAGATACCCAGTGTCCAGTCCCCCGTTGGGCTAGATGCCCAGCTCAGCAATTATTGGAAGTGGGTGCGTTGGAGGATGGTGTCTGGTTTTGTATTGTTTGCTTTTTAAATTTCAGGGCCAGATGCATTATCCATTCAGACATGTTATATGGGAAAGAAACTAAGAAGCACAGGGATAGCTGGACACAGTGGTGCATGACTGTAATCCCAGTATTTGGGAGGCTGAGACAGGAAGATCCGCAGGTACCAGGCCAATTGAGACAGGAGAGTCTCAGATTTGAGGCCAGTCTCAGCAACTTAGGGAGACTTTCAGCAATGGAGCAAGACCTTGTTTCTTTTCTTTCTTTCTCCCCCCCCCACCCCGTGGTACTAAGGATTGAACCCAGGGGCATTCTACCTGCAAGCTATACCCTCAGCCCCTTTTATGTTTTGAAATAGGGTCTCACTAGGTTGCTGAGAGTCTCACTGTATTGCTGGGGCTGGACTTGAACCTGTTTATCCTCCTGTCTTAGCTTCCCAAGTACTGGGATTACAGGTGTGCACCACCATACCCAGTTGAGACCATTTCAAAATAAAAAAAATTAAAAGAGCTGGGGGTGTAGCTCAGAGGTAGAATGCCCCTGAGTTCAATCCCCAGAACCAGGCATGAACACAAAAAGAAACAGAGAGGCATTTTGAGGTCATGGGCATAGAGAAAAGGCCTTGTGCCCTCTCCTGGGCTCACCCACGTGCCTCTACTGAAGGAGAAAAGAAGCAGTCTTAGGAATATACTTTGAGAATCTAGATGGGGAAGAGACCTTAGTGTGTGGCTTTTTAAGAAAAATCCAAGATCTGATCAATTTGTTCATTTTTAAAAATGATATGTCATCTAATTTCAAAAATGACACATGCTCAATGCAGAGTATGGAAAACATAATCCCCCTACACACACACACACACACACACACACACACACACACACACATAGAGATCTACCCACTAAAGATAAAGACTATATAATTAGCCTTTTTTTCTTTTCTTTTGGTACTAGGGATTGAACGCAGAAGTGTTCTACCTCCACGCTATAGCCCCAGCCCTTTTTATGTTTCATTTTGACACAGGGTCTAGCTAAGTTGCTGAGGCTGGCCTCAAACCTGTAATCCTCCTGTCTCAGCCTTCCAAATACTGGGATTACTGGTGTGCATCACTGCGCCCAGCTGGCTCATGCAATTTATTTTTGAAGAATGTTGTCATATCCCTGCTTTGACCCAATTCTCTGTAGCTCTTCTCTCTTCCCACAAGCCTCGGCCTAGCTCTGGATTCCGACTCCGCACTGTGGGGTTGAGGAGTGGGGTCCTTCTCACATGGCTCAGTTCCTTCAGTGAGAGCCCTTCCCCTGCCTCCTGCGGTAGCTCCTGGAGCTGCTCCCAGGACACTTACTTCACCCTTACCCCAGGAATGGTGACCTCGCGCACTCCCCAGCTGGCCGTCCCCATCGGAGTCCTTGATGTCCCACTCTAAGACCCTTTTTCGCCTCCCAGATAAATCCCTCAGTCTTTGCTGCAAGCCCATTTCCCCAGGTGTATGCCTTTGTACAGAGGGCAGGAGGCACAAGCCCTGGAGACACACATCTGTGCAAACCCTCCGCAGCTTCCTCCAGGTGGAAAATGAGCTGTTCCTGTGCTGCAGAACTTTGCACTAGGCTTTGAAGAAAGTCCCTCCTGATCAGCTGCTGCTCTCCACCTGGTGTCTGAGGATTTCCCGCACCCAGTCATGGATCCCTATTTGTTGAGGGTCTGTATCCTGCAATCTGGCACCTTTTCATTCTGTGGCTTGTGACACTGTGGAGGTCACACGTCCTTTCCGGTGAGCGATCTCAATGACGTCCTTCATCTCCAGTGCAGTCTTGACTGTGCCTGTTCCTTGCCCATGGACTTTAAAGCGGTGGGCCCCTTCCTAGCTTCAGCTCTCTGTTCATTCACCTACTGCGAAAGTGAAGCTCACTGGCTTCCGGTTACTTGCGTGTTCTTGCCACCCGCTGGTGGTGACGCTCGGGGTGCCAAGGCCACTCGGGACCAGAAGCTTAAACTGTCCTATGAGCTAAAACACGGGCCCTCTGGGGCCCCAGCTTTCCATCCTTGCTGAACAGAACCAATTACACTAGCAGTACTTTCCTTGCAAGTTTCCTGTGAAGTTGAAAGAGGCAGTAGTCATGCTTCTTTGACAGGCTAAGAGAGAAATTCAGGGGGGGAAAGGCGTGGAAAAATGTACATCAAAATGTGTTTTTTCTCCTTACCGCCCGTCAGGCCTTTCCGGTTCCCTCTGCTTCGCCTCACACACGCTTGTGGCCACTGGCGGTCCAGTTTAGAGGTGGTCCTGCCCGGGGACCTGCTCGAGGCTGGTCCCAGGGGCCCCGGGCTGCGCAGGGTGACTGTACTCTGACATCTGTCCAATCCATCGCCAAAATAGATTTTCCCAAGATCGTGCTTCCTCGAGTGGAAACGCTGATTCTTCAGTGGACATTCTGGCCTTTGAAAATGTGAGACTCGTCGTCTTCTACTCCACTATCAAATGTTGAGGTTCTTTGAGAATCAGTCCCTTGGAAGTGCTGTCGGCAAATATGCAGTGGTTTTGAAGATGATACCTAGCATTTCTGGTGTGCGTTCCTGGTACCAAAGAGAAGAGAATGGACTTTGTTGTCAAAGAATTGTGGTATGTTTTGACTGTGTGGTATCTTCCTGAAAGACGGTGCAAAGAGCTTGCTTTTATTTTACCTAATTCAGAACTCTCCTAAAGTTGAGAGGTGACTATTCAGAAGGCATTTGTCAAAAATATTTGAAACTAGTTTATTAGCTGCTGCGATCTGGGACAAGGAATTACAGTTGGAACAAACTATAGACATATTAAAAACCTAGGAGGAAAAGCTGTAGAGTAGATACTTTGGAGAATAACAGGTTTAAGAGCTCCCACATATTCCTGGGAATCTAAAAGTCCACATAGACAGAAAAGACCTCAGAAGATGCTAAACGCTCACCTCTGAAGAACGTTCAGGCTCTGCTCAAGAGGAAGTGAAAATTAAGGTGGATTTCTTTTTTTTTTTTTTTTTTTT
>PVJS01062939.1:0-10608 GCA_004027185.1 Glis glis | reverse complement strand
CAACGTCAATCTCAGGACTCTGTATTGGGAAGGGGGGAAAATGGGGAGGCGGGGGGCACCAAGTGCTATGTGCATGTATGTCACTGTCAACATGATTTACATTATGATGTGAGACTATAATGCACTAATAAAAGCATATTTTAAAAAACCATAACTTCATGCACATTTTTCCATTTCATGTGGTAGAAATATATTTTTCAAGGTAAAGGGATAGAATTGATCTTAGTTAACAGTTTGTGAACTTGATTTATGCGTTAAATATTAGACATCCTGAGTGTGGGCCACCATTTGTACTCTTGCCCTAAGCTCCACCATTGTTACAGGAAGGCCTGAGTGCAACCCTGTGTGTAATAGAAAACACTCTACCAGATCCTAAATGTTCATTAACATGACACTGACTGAATACACTATGTGTAAAATTTTTGTCTTAATTTTGGCTGCTAAAACAATACCATAAATAGGGTGACTTAAACAACAAAAATCTAATTCACAATGCCAGAGGCGGGGAAGTCCAAGATCGAGGTGCAGGCAGGTCTGACATCTGGTGAGGGCCCTCTTCCTAGTTGATAGGTAGTCTTCTGCCTGCCTCCTCACATGGCAAGCAGCAGCAGGAGAGCAGACTCTCATGTCTCTCATGTCTCTTCTTATAAGGGCACTAATCCCATTCATAAGGGCCCCACCTTTATGGCCTAATTGCCTCTCAATGGCCGACCTCCTATTACTTTGGGGATTTGGATTTCAACACATGAATTTTATGGGGACACAAGTATTCAGTGAGTGCATAATATTTTTTGAAGGATATAGGTGTATTTGTGTATAAGTGGGTAAATATAATCTCTAGAATGATGCTCATGAAACTGGTAGCGACAGTTGCCCCTGTGAAATAAAATCTCTTTGAGAGTAAAGACTCAAAGCCCCTAGCTCCAGAAGAGTTACCTTAAACATAGCAGATGCAATAAATAAATGTATACAATGACTCAATTAATCAACAATCTAAAGGGAAAAATTAGCTAAGGAGTATCTCAATACCCTTTTGTATACACTGGATTTTAAACCACCTACATGTTTCCCTAATTCATAGTATGTAGGGATCCAATGACTGGTACATTTTAACATTCCAAATGTATTTGGATGGTTTTTAAAACAAAATACCATCAGACTTCCCTAACCATAATTCCTACTATTCAATGTCCTGAAATAGGAATCATCAGTGGACTTAATGTACATTGTAATATAACACTACTTTATATATGTCTGATTCTTTATACTTAATCACATTCTATCATCTACACATCTACACACTGGTTCATTCAAGGTAAATAGAAAAAAGTCATTATCTCTAGTTTATAGATTAAAAACCTGCTTCAATTTATACAACATATGCTAAATTTTTTTCACATTCCATAATCCACACAGCTGTTATAAAGACAAGTCCATAGTCAATTGTATACATTGCTCTGGGTAGACAGCTCTGTTGTGGGACAGACAGAAGATTCATTTCCTCACTAAATGATTGGCATCCATCAATGTCAGGCATTCACTAGAGTTGAGTTTGGGGCCAGTTCTGAATTCACACTTCATGGAGAGAAAGAGGAAATGTATTTGTCTTCTCTTTTGTTTGTTTTATCATCTCCCATGCTAAATCATAAACTATATTACATAATTGTAGCAAAATGCCTAAAAAAAATTTTAGGTTTGCCTAAAAAAAATCCTCCTTCCTTTGCTATTAATTTTTTAACTTTTAATCCTCTCGCCTCTGCCTTTTTATCTAAAACATTTCTTAAGATTGCATGATCACATTTGTCTTAATTCTATAGTCTCTTCGACTTTCTTATCCTTTATGCACTGTGCTTTTGTATCCTTTTATTTCCGAGTCCTTTTCATGTTTTCTCCCTTTTGTTTTATTTCCATGGGAGCTTTTATTGTCATCTTCATCTTTATTTTTAGGCCTGACCTACCAGCAAGGAATTGAAAAGGGAAAGTACTGCAGCCTCCCTGCAGTGGAAGTGGCAGACAGGTGCAAAAGAGGAAAACATTTGAAAAGAAAAAGACCGGACGAGGGCCTGATTAGTATTATATATATTTTTTTTGTCTCCAAGGTGTAATACCTTGGAAGATGAAAAATAATGACATTTACACAAGCACCTATATAAAAATGTGACTTGCCAAACATAGCAACGTCGAGGAGACGGGTTCCTTTAATTAGAATCTTGGTTCAATGTCCGATAGACTGAGTCAGATTTTCTTTGGAGGCATGAGTGAGCGGTCTGCCCTGTAGGAGGCCAAACTTGACAAATTAACTCTGCCTCTCTCTCTAAACCAACTCCCTTGTAGGTGAAATTCAGAATTCTGCTTGAAGTTTGTTAATGTTGATTTAGATGAAGCAAACCCCAACTCCTTAAAGATGTCTGTTCAATAAATCAGTAGGAATGGCCACAGTATGACTCTCTGGCAGAAAGATCAACAATCAATATTAGAAATGTTGACAAATAGTTGTTCCCGTCTCTGTTTAATAGGCATATTCATGTTTCAGATCTAGCTGTTGACTCGCCCTCTCTCCTGGTTTGATTTATCTTTCACCTGTCTGTCTTCCCACAGGCATTGCCTGACTCTCTAGTTCATCCATAATCCTACTCCGGCTAGCCCATAACCTCAAGAGCAGCTACAGATCAAAAAGGAACAATTAAAATAAGAAATGGATCTTCCCGAGTGGGAATATGTTTATTTTATAAGGTTTTTGTTGCCTTTGCAGTGAACCAAACTAAATCTGAAAATTCATCCCCCAGAAACATGAACAGAATAAGCGAGGCTGTTGTGTGTATGTGTGGGGTGTGTGCATGTATGTATGCGCACGTGTGTGTCTGTACATCTATGAGTATTTGTGTATGTGCTGTGAGGATGTAAACCAGTGTTCATCTTCCTGGCACTACATATATAGTTACTTGAAAATATGTATGATTACATTTTTCATTTGAAAAATGAAAATCTGAGTATTAAGCATACATAGAGATGTGAGTGACTTTCTCTTTGCCCTAAACTCTTCATCTACTCCTTTCCTCCCCTCGTCTGCCAACTTTCACCCTCATTTTCCTTTCCCTATCTGGTATTTCCTAGATGTTCTGTTCTGTTCAGTTTAATTTATCCAAATGTCATACCCAATAAGTTGCTGAATTTCCACTCCATTCCTGCTGAATTATTGTATTACTTTTAAATAACTTGCATCTGCTCCTGATTCTCCCATCTGCTTCTCTTCCTCTCTACTTTCTCATCATGAGGCCTGGCTCTAGGCTGGGGACAGCGGCCAAGCCCTGGCTCAACCAGTTACTTCATCACACTGGGCCACATTGATTTTCCATTTTTGAGCCACTGACACAAAGCTAGTCATCCTCTCTGAATCTCTCTGAACAAGCTGGCCACAGGCAAATTTGTAAAGTAGGTCAGATGTCCGAGTGCTGCCACACACACTTCCAGCGCTTTCTCACTCATTCTGTCACCCTCCTGCAGGGGCAGTCCACACTCTGGACTTTCCAGTTTTTTCCTTTTAACACCCATCCTTTAAAAAGTCCATGTCCAGCCTCCCTTTTCCCATTGCCTCATTTCTAAGAGAAATCTGGTAGGAACATTCCACAAAATGTTACTCACAGACAATGAAAATGGAATATTTCATCCTCTGTGGATTGAGCTTCAAGATTTATGTTTCTGTATTCTGTTGTTAAGATGGGCATGTGAGGCAGCACCAGAAAAGTAATCAGCTGTACCTGATTTGAGGTACTTATAAGCAGAGTTGGGGGCTCTCTTAAGTGCTGGAATTTGATGGAATTTGGTGGTATTTTTTTTTAAAGAAAAGAAACCAACATTTCTTATGTTTCTACTTTGTGCTGGACACAAGCCTAATTTCAACCTCCTTTTAACCAATGGAAAGGAGGTATATGTACCTAAAGTAAAAAAAAATATGGTTAGTTCAAACAACCCTATGTCCATTCGTGAAGCTATCAATACCAATTTCAATATTATGAATGGGGAGGGGAGGGAGTGGGTGGGATGAGGAGGGAAATGCACTGGGTCCTATATGGGTCAATATGATGTATGATTACAAATGTACCAATAAAGGTACATGGAGGAGGAGGAGGAGGAGGAGGAGGAGGAGGAGGAGGAGGAGGAGGAGGAGGAGGAGGAGGAGGAGAAGGAGGAGGAGGAGGAGAAGGAGGAGGAGGAGGAGGAATGGGATTTGGAATACTCAGGGATAACCCAGCAGTAAAACCCAATTCTCTGTCCACTCCACCATCCTACAGCTTGTCCCAGAGCTATAGAACATTAACTTCCCCGTTTGGCATTCCCAAGCATTCAACACACTTCTGATGAGCACCATCTATGGGTCAAGACCAAGGAATGGAAGTGAGAAACATCTTGGTGAACTGCTGACAGAGCAGCAAGTCTGGATCAGGAATATGGACCAAGAAAGTTCTGCTGGGATATTTTCTTTAGGGCTTTCTAGTTCATGCTATGGATCTCAGACCTGACACCAAAGAAACAGTGGAGCCCATCATTCTAGAATAGGGTACAGGCCTTGAGAGGGACAAACCGGAAGTAAGGGGACCAGTTGGGAAGCTCCATTGTCAGCTGGGCAAGAGTTGGTAGTGGGCTCCAATCAGGGAATGGAGAGTACAGTAAACTCTACTTAGAAGGTTATGTTGGTAGAACTTGGTGTTGATTGGATGTGAAGAGGAGAGGAAAGGACTCACAGATGTCTGTTTTTCCTAGGTGCTGTTCCCAAGTTCCACATCCTTTCTTTTAATTCAAAGGAAACTATTGTAGTAAACTGAAATGCCTTAGAGAAGATACCCTAGTAGGTTTTTTTTTTTTTGCAGCACTGGGGGCTGAACCCAGGGGCATTCTACCTCTGAGCTACACCCTAACCCTATTTTTTATTCTTTATTTTGAAATAGGGCCTCACAGCTGGGCATGGTGGCTCACGCTTGTAGTCTCAATGCTTAGGAGGCTGAGACAGGAGGATCACAAGTTCACGGCCAGCCTCAGCTACTTAGTGAGACCCTCCACAACTTAGTGGGACCCTGTCTCAAAATGAAAAATAAAAAATAGGCCCTGGGTTCAATCCCCAGTACTGCAAAAAAAAAAAATAGTGCCTCACTAAGTAGCTGAGGCTGGCCGTGAACCTGCGATCCACCTGTATCAGCCTCCCATCTCAGCCTCCCAAGTACTGGGATTACAAGCACTTGCCACCACACCCAGCCCCATGTAGAATTTATAAATGTTTGGGGCAGGCAAAATTATACTTAACTCAATAAGCGATGCACTTGGCAAACATAATTTTGACCAGAAAAATTTTGCAGCCCACACAATTAGAGTATACTTTTGCCCTAAGCACTAGAATTCTAACTTTTATTTGGAAAGTTTCTTTCCTACCTCAAGAGGTATTCCTAACAGAGACAGTCTTTGTAATTCTTGGTTATGTTTACTGTAATTTGATTTAAGAAATCATTTAAAAGACAAATATTTCCATGGTAAATATTCCCAACTGTCATCTTTGGAAGGGATAATTTGATCAGTGATAGTGTTGAATTGCATTCTAATTGGTTTCTTCAAATAATGTCTACTACCTACATTAAAAAAAGAAAAAGAGACCATAAACTAATGTCTAGGTAATCCACTTGGCAAAAAATTCTGATGGCAGGATGGGGTTAACAAGTGTTTATGGAGAGATAACAGGGAGTGATGAGCTCTCAAGTTTTGATGTTTATTAAAGAGTTTATTGGAATCTCATAGAGCAGTAACAAATGATCTAATAAAACAAATAAGATTAAGCAGTTCCAGTAAACAAAATTATAATAAAACTCCAGAAGAGTAGAAGCAAACCATTTTTATTTCTTTAATTCTCACCAAAAAATCATATTAATATTTCCAAATCTTATAAGGACTTTTAGAATTAGGACCTGTTTAAGCATGGACATAATTTCTGGAGTCATGATTCATGTTATTCATTAATTCATTTATTGGACTACTTAGCCATATTAGCAAACTTTTTAGAGGAAAATAACTTTTCCTAGCATGAAATAAGGGTGGAAACTGAAAAACAATTGGCAAGTAAATGGTGTACGCTGGCACAGTTTGGTTGGAAAATGAAAATAAAGTAAATAATATTAAGTCAAAGAGAGGCAGGAGGGTTGGTTGAATTTGAAAAACAAAAAATAGCTTCCTGAAAGAAGAAATGCTTGCTTAAAGAAGTTATCAGACCTTAGAGATGTTACCTACAGCCTCCTCCTTCGCAGATCCTTGTAAAGGAAGGAAATGACTACAGAGCATATAGAGGTAGGCAGGGCCATGAACAGCCTCAGGATTCCTGTATCTAACATGACCCAGGAGCAGTTAAATGATGACTGTGTCCAAAACAAGGTCCTGGGTCATGGAGCAGCCAGCCTGAAAGAGACATATGGATAACAGCAAGGGACAGCTCAGCAGCAACGGTGTGGATTCCTATCCTCATACGACAATAGACATCTCAGTGGGCTCTTCCATGCACAGATAAAATTAGAGCCAAATACTCCATAATATTTTGATGTTAAGGGAAGCTCTCCAGAATCTAGGAGGTGGTAACATACTGACTGATACTGAGATTCTACCACCCTGGTACAGTAGAGACTTGACACTAAAATGAAGTTGAAGTATAGGAAAATAAGAACAGTTCTATTTCTTGCCCACTTACACAGTGGACTGGGACTCATACTTGCTACATGTGTAAATTTTTGTGCAACCATATCTGCACCAAGGATTTAGAGTCAAATTATTTCGAGATACTCAGCCAGATGTGCAGAATGAAGTAGACTCCTGGCAGCCACTGCTGATGTTAGAACAATTGAGAAACTCTGGTGAGACAGTTTGAAAGAGTACAACAGAATGCTTTAAAGTCTCCTGGGTAGATATGGGCAAGTTGAGAGAAAGAAAGAAGGCAAGGCGATTTTAGTCTGATAACAGATCAAGGAAATTTCTTGAGACCCAAGAAGGTACTCAGAAAAGCAGCAGCACTGATGGTAATTTTTAAAGGCCTTGTCTATGACCCTGGATTTTTAAACCTCTTTCCGAATGGGAAGAGTTTTATGAAAGGCATGTCTGTGATCCCCCCCGCCCTGATTATATATTGAAGCTCTAGCGCCTTAATGGAATGGCATTAGCAGGTGGGGTCTTGGAGAGACAATCAGGTTTGTATGAGTTCATGAGGGTGAAGACCCATAATGGGATCAGTGTCCTCCACCATGTAAAGATACAGTAAGAAAGCAGCCATCTGTAAACCAGAGAGCAGCCCTCGCCAGAACCTGACAGTGCTGACACTTCCAGAACAGTGAGAAATAAATGTTTGTCATTTAACCCACCGGGTCTATGGTATTGTGTCATAGGCTTGAGCTGAAGAGAGGAAGTGGATTTGGTTGGGTTAGGAAAAAAATCAACTAAAGCAAATGGCAATCCCAGGGGTGACAAATGGGTCTTGCAGTTGTGGCATATAAATGTTTAGACTGAGTTTCCTAACCACTGTCCAGACACTGAGCTTTGAGTTTCTCTCTGGGCCTCCTGGCACCCAACAGAAATGAGAAATAGGAGTAAAATTATATGATTCACAACTTTAAAAAAGAAAAGCCACATATACCAGAGACCAATAAAAAAAATTAAAGAAATATATTATTTTTGTCTTTATTCCATAGATACTGCTCAAAAGATACAATACTTCCTATAATGGCAACTCTTCTTTTGCAGAAAATAAAAGTAAGATTTCCATGACCTTTCTTGTTTATACTCTTAATAAAATCTCCAATCTTAATATAGTCATCCATCTTTGCTGTTTATGAACCCATATTTTCTGTTTGATTATGTTTTCTGCTAGAATCAGGCCTGTGACTTACTACAGAATCCAAGTTCCTAGCACAGAGGCACAACCCAGGGCTTCACAAATGTGTATTTAACAGTAATTGAGGCAGCAGAATTACTTTTGATAAAGAGGGGTGCTGACCTAAACTAATAAGCTCCAGATATATAAACTTGAGGGATCTATCTTAGTCAGCTTGGGCTGCTATAACAAAATACCATAGACTGTGTGGCTAAAACCAACAAACATTTATTTCTCACCATTCAGGAGGCTGGTTGGGAAGTCCAAGATCAAGGGGCCCACAGATTCAGTTCTTGGTGAGGGCTCTCTTTTTAGCTTGTAGATGGCTGTCTTGTTGCTGTATCCTCACATGGTAAAAAAAAAAAAAAAAAAAAAGAGGAGCTCTGGGGTCTCTCCCTCTTCTTGTCAGGGCACTAATCTCATCATGGGGATCCACCTTCATGATCTCTTCTATTACCTAATCACCTCCCAAAGACTTACCTCCTAAGACCACTACAGAGGGTTAAGGCTTCAGCATAGGAATTTTCAGAGGGCATAAATATGCAGTTCATAAGAGGATATAACTTGAACCATCAATGAAACTCGAAACAAGGAGGTCTTCCAAGTAGATGGCTTCCTTAGACACACTAAACGGGAACTTATAGGATCTACAATTTCTTCTCTACATATGTGGGATGTTTTCTAATTTTGCACAGGGGCTATGATAGTCTCACTACATTCCTAGGTATTCTTTTTAATGGTGGATTTTTGGTTCATTTACAAAATAAGATTTGTTGAATCAAGGCAAAAGTATCTAAGTGCCTTCAAAATAAAGCTCAATCACTAATCTAATGGCTGAATGTGCAAAAAAAATCCACTTGCAAACATGTGTTAATTACACAATACAGATGCCAACTAATTAATATGGATACCAGCTATAAACAAGTGCCATGATCAGCTGGGTATGTACCAGGGAGATATATGTGGGTTACCAGTGGATTTAAAGCCCAAAGTGCTCAAAAGTATTTGTTGGATGACACTGAAACTTTTCACCATACTACAATACATGTTCAAGTCAGGAACTGGATTTGATTCATTGGCTCCTACTGCTCAGTATAGCACCTAGTAAATAGTAGGTAGTGAATAAATAAATTAATAATGAATAAAAATAAATTAACAATTAAATAAAACAATTAATAATGAATTAATTGTTTTTTTATTCACACAGAGCTTTCCCAAAGTGGCAGCTATAAGACTATTCCTATGATAAAGTCTTTGTTCAGGTAAAATTTGACTTTTTAACCATCAAAACCACCTGGACAACAAATTTATATATGTAATTTGAACCTCAAAAGGGCATTCCGATTTTCCCAATACAGTTGAATGTTGGGACTAATGAGGCAATGACCATATTTCCTTTATATGAACAATTTTTCAATTATACAGGACAGTGGCACCTAATGACTGCTACTAACACAAAAATCACTGGGTGGCCGACTTCTGTTTTATGCAGTGAGGTTAGCAATTATTCTGTAACACTTAATTTCCTGTTACTAATGCTTTCCCAGAAGCACTTCAGCATGATGGCCTTATGAATATAGTTATTAGTGGAACCACATTCGGTGTTTGGATTCTTTGGGAAATCTGATAAAGATAATATTCCTCCAAAGGTTACTGTCCAGATAAGAAGTCATTTTATCAGCAGGCCTGAGTTTCAACCAGCTGTCATTAAGAGTGTCTCGTTTAACTAGTGAAGGACTTTGTAGCTGGGTCAGGCCAGTGGAAGTCTGGGGCAAGGTTGCTAAGGTAACGAATCTTTCCAAAGAGTTCTCTCAGCATCAACCTTTCATCTTGTTAAATTTATATAAGCAAAGCCCTGTGGGAAGAATGCTAATAACACCAAATGACAGAAACAATTGGGAGAAGCTTGATAGGTATGTGTTTAAGTTCCTTTCTAAAGAGACGACAATATATGTGGGCTTAGAGATGTTCATGGAAATGAGTTAAATTACCCAGAGTCCATCTACTGTTTATATTAGCATGTGAAATATGTGGCGCTACAAAGCAGAATTTAATTCAACAACACACATTGATTGAGTGGCTGCTTGCTACCTGAATTCACTTTTCAGTGTACGATCTGAGTCTGAGAAGAATTAAATTCTAAAGAAAGTGAAGCTTAGCATGCCTTCCAAAGAGTCCAGATTCAGTAAGGTAAAGTAAATCCAATCCTTGTGTTAGGGAGTGATGGTAAGGTGGGCTGGCCCTTAAGTATATAGGATACCAAAGCTGGTGAAGTCATGCCAAAAAGATACAAGAACCAATTGAAAATGGCTCCCTGTGCCAGGCATGGTGGTGCACGCCTGTAATCCCAGTACTGGAGAGGCTGGGACAGGACAACACCCGAACTCACTGATCGATGGCAACATCATTAAAGATGGGACAATCAGACATGAGGTGCCTTACAGTGTAATGTATTAGACACCTACGAAATACTTTGGCCTAAAAATATTGAACCTGAATCTAATCAACACTCTAGTTCTAACTACAAAGAGTAAAGGAAGAAGTTAAGCCGGGCATGGTGGCGCACGCTTGTAATCCCAGTACTTTGGGAGGTGGAGACCGGAGGATCTGGGTTCACAACCAGCCTCAGCTCTTTCTCTCTTTCTCTCTCTTTCTCTCTCTCTCTCTCTCTCTCTCTCTCTCTCTCTCTCCCTCTCTCTCTCTCTCTCTCTATT
>PVJS01062938.1:0-10608 GCA_004027185.1 Glis glis | reverse complement strand
GATTGAACCCAGGGGCATTCTACCTCCAAGCTACACCCCCAGCTCTATTTTTTATTCTTTATTTTGAAACAGGGTCTCACTAAGTTGCGGAAGGCCTCACTAAGTAGCTGAGGCTGGCTGCAAACCTGGATCCTCCTGTCTCAGCCTCCCAAGTACTGGGATTACAAGCGTGCGCCACCACACCCGGCAGGTGTAAATTTTTTGATAAGTAATTTTAACAAGTTATTTTCTAATTTTAAGAAGTTATTTTTAAGATAAATCAAAAATCAATCATATCTAGTTGAACAATATCTAAATATCTAAATCAATTATATTTAAATAAAATATATCTAAATCATATATTTAGTTAAACAGTGTTCACATTTCACGGCATAGCAAAATATAATAAAATTCAAGGGAATATTGGGTGAGTTACTTTCTACATACTAGTTTGTAGAATAGTTTATAAACATATGTTTTTATGAAGCAAAATATGAATTTTTTAAGTTTTTGAAGTTGAGATTGAGTAAGAATTATCTCTTAATAGCTTAATATATGTGCAATGGTTTGGATGAGTGTCTCCCAAAGGCCCATGTGTTGAAGGCTTCTCCTCCAGCTTGGTGCTACAGGGATGGTGGAAACTCCAAGAGGTAAGATCTAGTGGGAGGGCTTCCAGTCAATGTTAAGTTTGCCCTTGAATGAGAAAATGGGACTCCAGCCCTTCCTCTTCTACTCCCCCTTCTAGTGCTGTCCATAGTGTAAACAAACTTGCTCTGCCATGCCTGGCCTCGAGATATGCTGCCTTGCCACAGCAGACGGAAAGCGACAAAACCGTGAGCCAGAAAACACTTTTATCTTTATAACTCAGGTATTTGTTATCTAATGCATTTTTATAGTAACAGGAACCTGATAAATGCAATATGTCAAGTTAATTATACCTACAATAAAAAATTAAGTAAGTAGAAAAATTGCCAATTTCATAACATTAAATAATAGGGGGAAATATATCAAATAAAATTGGATAGGCTATAATAGATTCTTTTTTACTTCTTATTTTATCATTTGGTTTCATTGGAAACCAAGGAAAATAATAGGAAAAATAAGAAGTCCAACTCGTTTAGTGGATGTATAAACAAAGCTCATTTCACTCTAGTTTATGCCGAAGGGATAATTGGTTGGTCACTTTAGAAGCTGACTTTAAGAAAATAAAGGACTAATAATGTTGCTGGAAGACTGAAATGAGTTCAGACAAGAGGCAGAAATGCTTTTAAAAGTTAATTATATTTGCTCCTTTTTTCCCCTCGGTGTTCATTACCTTTAAATGCATCTACACATTGGAAGAAGTAATTACCTGGTTGGTCAGTGCAGGTGGCTCCTTTCTTGCAAGGATGGAATTCACACACACCCGTATCTGTTTCACATCTTGTACCTTTGAAAAACAATAAAACATATGCTGTTTTAATAAGGCAATCAAATGCCAGGTTATAATTCTTAACTTTGCCCAAGCCTTTTAATCCATTTAGAATGATACCTGAAACTAAATTCATTAGAAAAGAATGTCACATATATTATTGTCAGAACCCATTGATTTCACGTTAGTAAAACTGCTCTAGGAAATCAAATGCAGACTCATCTCTGAGTTTGTAGACATTTAAAGTCTGCTTAGATGTGAACTAGTTTATCTTCTGCATGGGAGTCTAGAAATGGAGTAAAGGTTTCCGGGTATTGGGAAGCAAATCAAATGTTAGGTTAAGGAAAACAAAAATTAACAAAATAAAAATATTGGTGATTTGGTACCATTCTGATGTATGTCACTGAGGGCACAATGCTCTTTACAAGGCACAGTTGTTAAGTGCCATTTACTCATGAAGTCCAGGAACAGGTGCATTTGAATCTTCCCATGAGCTCTGTAGAAGTTATGGGGTCAGGGTGATGAATCACATTTCCTTCTGTTAATTTAACAAATTAAGCCTATGTGGAAGAAAAAGAATAGGAGTGCCCAATAACTATATTGTCTGTTCTCTTTTAACTAGTTTTGTTGTTCAGGTTTTCCATTAATACTTTATCTTGAATTTGTTTTGCTAAAGCTGACCTTTTATACTATATCACTTAGATTGTTAATTTCCTGAGTTAAAAAACACAGCCTAGGCTAGGCGTCGTGGCACACGCTTGTAATCCCAGTACTTGGGAGGCAGAGACCTGAGTATCTGGGTTCGCGGCCAGCCTCAGCTACTTAGTGAGGCCCTCCGCAACTTTGTGAGACCCGGTTTCAAAATAAAGGATAAAAAAATAGGGCCGGGGGTGTAGCTCGGAGATAGAACACCCCTGGGTTCAATCCCCGGTACCGCAAAAAAAATAAAACAACAACAACAAAAAAAAACATAGCCTAACCTGACAATGAATTGATTCTTAAGACTAATGATAGCTTATTTTCTTACTAGTTTATAAGAGTAGAAAAAATAACATTGTCATATAATGAAAATTATTCACAAATTATTTGAATAGATATATGACTTCTATTCTTAAAATTATTTAAAATAGTGACATAAATTTGGGCAGAAGAAGAAATACATAATGTTAATTTAAACAAGAATGATCATACTTAACTAAACAGGAAATGTTACTATTATCACCAACAAAATGAAATAGTAAGTGAAAATCTAACTTTAGAAAATTAAATTAAGCTGAGGAAAAAGGTAAAAATTAAAAACAATGATGTGAATTAATGACTATTTTTTAGACCTTAAAATATTCATTTGGTCATTTTTATGATGGATCAACCTTGTGAGATAAAAAGTCACAATCACAAACCCAGTTCATTTACAAAAGCAAAAATAGGCATTACAAAGTGAACATAAATATTTTGGGGGCTATGTAAAGATATATTCATATAATTCAGTCAGAAACTATATGTTTGAATATTCCCTCTGAGGAAAAATTAGTACGCCTACCTATAGAATTAATTGTATTTTCTAACAATAGTTAATTTCACCTCAAGTTCACCTTCAGTGGTCACAGTTTTGGTCAACAAGCATGCCCACCTTGAAATTCATTCTGACACAGTCAGCTTAAGGTGCTGTGAAGATCAACAGGACTAACATTTGTAAGGGATCACTCAGGTATGTGAGCGCCTCATTCTCAGTTATCTCACAGAACAAGCAGAGAGTTCACTTCATTATAAATGTGTCACTGAAGCAACTTGCAACTCTATGATTATGTTCAGAACATATGAGATTTTCAACTTGCCTGTAAAATGATCAACACATGCCTAATGCTATGAAGTCGATATTTATTCTTTTTGTTTCTGTTTTTGTTTTGATGTGACTATAGTTGTGGTTTTATGCTCATCTCAGGAAACCAAGGAGAATTGAAAATTTCCATTATTTCTTTTAAATTAAACATGACTGTACAATTTTTACCAAAATGACTGTCTTTGATGACTTTTCCTTCCAAGACTGTGAGATACACATTTGGATACTATATACAATTCTTTAAATAAAAACCTATCTAGTCTTGTTTCATTAAAATACTACATGTTTGTAGCAATATTGCTTAAGGAAAGAACAGAGGGATTTGTCTTTTTTTACTTGCACTACTTTTTTTTTGGTACTGGGGACTGACCCAGAGGCATTCTAACTCCAAGTTACATCCCATTCATTTTTATTTTTTATTTTGAAACAGGGTCTCACCAGGTTGCTAAGGCTGTCCTTGAACATGTGATCCTCCTGTCTCAGCCTCTCAAGTACTAGGATTACAGGCATGCACCACCAACCCAGTTTGCACTACCTATTATCTGAACTGTTTATTTATTATTTATTTATTTATTTATTTATTTATCTATTTATTTATTTACTTAGTTACTTATTTCTGTGGTTGGGATTGAATGCAGGGCCTGATGAATGCTAAGCAAGGGCTCTACCACTGATCTGTATACCTAGCCCCAACAATTCCCTTTTATATCTGGAGAATTAACTACTTAATGATTCTTTGATGAAAGATACCACCTCAAAATGCAGAAGGTAAAATTAGAAATTAGTTCTTCCTCAACATTAGGTACCCCTAAATGTGAGTGTGCAGTAAAAAGTTGGATCCACCATAAAATTTGGAAAGATGCTGGTGTGATGCATAGGGATGGAGAACTCACTTTTTTACTGCAGATGGCCAGATAGGGACAAACATACCCATTGTTGAGGGTCTCAATTACAACACTGCCACAGTGTTATCTAGTGCCTGTGCATCCTTCCCTTACTGATATTTTGATATAGTGTCTGGTGTTTCCTCTTCTAATACCCAGCTTCCCTTGCTCATATCATTTTTCCAAATCGGATTCTAGAGAACCCTCTAGGTCCTACAGGCAACATTAACAATAATAACAACAAAAATCTATTAATAGATATTTTTTGTTGTTGCTCTTGAACTAGCTGGAATATATTGCTAGGATCCACAATGAATAACTCTATTACTGATACATATCATAATTTATTTTTCTCATTGGTATTAAATATTTATATTTCAACTTTACAGATGAATAGAAAAAGCTGAAAATATCAGATAATGGTGGTAAATAGCATTAATGTTAATAAACCATTATACATATATATATATGTACATATATATATATATACACACATTTATAAATTTTCTTTTACATTTAGGGACAAGAGAGAGATTTATCCACCATCGTCTGAAGTTAGTTATCTCAATTTCTATTTTATTGTGATGTGTTTCCTGGCTTTGCACTGTAGTGGTCTCATAGAATTACTGAAAAAGTTAAGTATAGTTGGTATTATTTATTCTTTAAATGCACCATAGAACTTACCAGTATAGTCATGTGAGTATTTGCTTTTCATTGTGGGCAATTATTTATTTATAACTTAATTTCTTTACTTCTTGTTTCAAAAATAAAAAAGGTCTGGGGGTTGGTGTAGTACTGAGGTAGGATATTCCTGGTTTCAATTCCCAGTACCACACACACACACACACACACACACACACACACACACAGAATGATAAAAAGCATTTAAGTACAATTTAAGTATCTGTACAAATTTGAAAGTAAAATTTATTACAAAAACAAGGAAATATAGTGAGAAAAATAGATAATACAAGCCCATTTGTGAAGAAATATTGAAGAGAAAATTGAAATTACATATAATTTCAGTTCAAGTGCTCCATCATTCAAAGAAATTATAGATAGGCAAAAGTAGATAAAAGAAACATAAATATTGGCTTTACAAATGGCTGTGGAATAGAAAATAGCAAACAGAAAACAAATATAATTTTATTTTTACTTCTATAATGAATAATATTTATATATTTATAGTAATGTAAATGTGGATTACTAGATTGCAACTTTCAAACTCATTTTTTAAGCAAAGCAGGGAAAACTTAATTACATTTACATTAATATATTTGAATGTAATGTTGTCAAGTAATAACTCTAAATGCAAAATATAGATGACAGAAATTGATAGTTATAAGTGGGAGAAGCAGATAAAATAGTAAGTGTACTAATACTCTGAAATTTCTTTGGTTAAGAGAAAACCTTAATGTATTAAGTTAATGTTGTCAACAGAAGAATTATAATTAATAATAGTAACTATTGAGAGGAAGTTGAGGAGGGAAGGTGTTCCTGTCAACATTCTCACTTTCTCATTGCTATAATCCAAAATAACTGACCACAAAACTTAAAGGAAGATATATTTGCTCATAATTTTGGGAGATTTGGGTTCAGTCCAGGTGAGGCCAGAGTCTGCAGATCTCAGGGCATGGTGGTGAGAAGCAGGAGCAGAGAGCAAGCAAACAAGGGTATTCAAAGACAAAAAAAGCATAATCCCTAAGACCACACCCCCAGGGACCCACCTTCTCCAGCCACACCCCCACTGGCCTAGCTTACTACCCAGTAAATCCATTACAGTGTATTTATCCATGGATGAGATTATAACCATCATGACTTCATTACATCAACATGGGCAAGCCTGTGTAGGAGCAGGCACCTGTTGCGACCCTGCAGATCTCAGAGACCAAACTCTAGCAAAGAAGAAGCTAAATTTTGTCAAGCCAGTGATTGCAGAGAACCAACACCAAAAGCAATCACATTCTTCTCTCCACATTGGAATACCCCAAAACTTGACTCCACAGGCCGTGCAGCCAAACCAGCAAACTCCTGCTGCTGCAGCTGGACTCAGCAGGACCAAGACATGACAAGCCCTTAGTGCAGGGACCCCAGTGGTTACACCCTGCCTCTTCAAGACCACTGTGACTCTCCAGACCAATGAAACCACCTAGCAAACTCCAGCAGCTGCACCTGAACCTTTAGGGAAAAAGAAACAACAGATGATTTCTGCAGGGACCTGAGTTATACTCATCAAGACTCTGAGTTTACAAACTGTCCCAGTGGTACCCTGCATGGCTGCAGGGACTTGCTTGGCAAGGAACAAAACCATGGTGTCTGTGAGTTTGAAAACCATTCCTATGGCAGTAGGGGAGAGGGAAACAGTTGGACAAAGCAGACATGTGAAATAGCAGATAGCCCCTAGGGACATTTGGGCAGACAGGATATAGCGTTGGTGGTTGGGTCTGCCCTTGCAGGGTCTCCAGTGATCACTGCAGAATCACCAGCAGTAGTAACTATGGGATGAAATAACTCATCCAACTGTACTGCAGGCTCAGAAGGTGATAATCTCTCACCCAGTGATATTGGGTGCCACAGGTACCAAGGCCAGTGGCCAGCAAGGTCTCATGTGTTCACAGCTACTCAGAGCAACAGCAGTGTCCCTGGGGATAAGTAACTCAGGCACCCAAGTCCCAGGCTCAGAACATTACAATCTCTCCCTGATGGAGTTTGGGCTATGAAAGCAGGGAGACCAGAGGCCAGAGGCCAAAAGGGTTTCATATGATAGCAGCTGTTAGAGCAACAGTAGTGCCTCTGGGACAATTTGACTCAGACAACCATGCTGCAGGCACAGAACACAACACTCTCGGCCAGCAGAGATTGAGCCTGGTACATGTGCAAGCCAGAAGCTGACTAGCTCGGGGTGATTGAAACCAGCAGATCAGCAGTGGTGTCCCTGGGCTATCAAAGTTCAGTCAGCCAGGCCATAAGCACAGAACGTCATAATCTGTGGCCCTGTTGAGATTGTACCCAGTGACCACAGAGACCAGAGGCCACTGCCCTGCATGCTTCCATGTAGTCACAACCAGCAGAGCTGAAATGATATCTTTTCAGCATTAAATCTCATCCAACAGGCCGGAGGCTCTGAACAGGACATCAGAGGGCCCATTATGGGCCCAGAGAGCACAAAGACCTCCAGCTAATCATAAACTACTGCTTGTCTGCACTAAGAACTATATCCTGATAAAGAGGTTCTGGTAGGATAACTTAAAATCTGATTATATGAGACAGAGTTGTTGAGGCAAATATATACCCCCTAGCATAGGTGTTACTATACAGGAATAACAAATAGACATAGGACTCCCACATAAAGAGGAAGAGGATGCCAAGGCAAAAGAGATACAAACCCAAGAACTCTGAAAACATGAGAACGAAGGCCAGTGAGTGAACAATAAATTCCCACAACTCAACAACAAGGGAGATCACCAATACTGAGCTACAGAAAATGCCAGGAAGTGAATTCAGAATTTTGATTTTTCAACATGATAAAAGGCCTTGGAAATCAAATCAGAGAAAGTGTATGGAAAATGAAAGAACATATAAATAGAGAAATTGAGGCACTAAGAACCAAAAAGAGACTTTGAGCAAAATGAAAGTGAAAATAAATGAATTAAAGTCCTCAATAGAAACCACCTCTGGCAGATTAGACCACATGGCAAATACAGTCTCACTCTTGGAAGACAGCTCATTAAAAACTGACTACAGTCAACAATACAGAGAAAACAATATGAAAACAGAAGCAGAACATCCAAGACATATGGATAATATGAAATGACTTAACTTACAGATAATAGGCATTGAGAAGGTCTAGAAGCACAAAACAAGGGCAATAGAAACCTCTTCAGAGAAATAATATCAGAGAATTAACCAAAGATAGATAAAGAGTTGGACATCCCTTAAAGGAAACATTCAGAACACCAACAAAACATAATCAAAGAACTTCAACATGCCACATAATTATCAAAATGACTAACCCAAAGGAAAAGGAAATAATCTTAAATACATCAAGAATAAAAGAACTGGTAACATTCAGGGACAAAATAATAAGAATCACTCCAGATTTCTCAAACAAAGTCATAAAATTCAGGAGGGAATGATATGGTGTACTTCAAACCCTGAAAGAAAATGATTTCCAACCAAGACTGCTATATTCAACAAAGATGTTATTCAAAATAGAGCTGGGCATGGTTGCCCACACTTATAATCCCAGTACTTGGGAGGTTGAGACAGGAGGATCACATATTCGAGGACAGTCTCAGCAAGTAGTGAAACTCTCATCAACCTACCAAGACCCTGTTTCAAAATAAAAATAAAATAGGGCTGGGGTTGTAGCTCAGAGGTAGAATTCCCCTGAGTTCAATCCCCAGTGCCACCAAAAAAAAAAAAAAAAAAAAATAGATGGAGAAACAAAAACCTTCCAAGACAAGAAGAAACAAACAAAAAAAAAAAATTTTCACTACTAAGCCAGCAGTAGAGGAAATGCTTAGAAAAATAAAACACAACGAAGAAAAAAGAAATAAATACCAGAACTGGAGAAGGAGTGAACTACACCAGATGGTCAAATAACCAAAGGAGAAATAGCACTCTAGCAAACAGAAAAGATAACTCAAAATGGCTGTAACCTTAAATCATCTCTCAATTATAACAATGAATGTCAAAGATCAAACTCCCCAATTAAAAGGCATGGATTGGCAATGTGAATTAAAGAACATAATCAAACTATATGCTGCTTGCAAGAAACTCACCATATAGGCAAAGATATTAATAGGCTAAAGGTTAAAAGATGGAAACCCATAGGTCGCAGTGCCCTTATTAAATCCCCCGGGATCTCCACAGGACATACAGTTGTGGTACCTGGGGAAAATTGGACAAAACCAACCCTCTCTGTGGAAAACGTGGAGTTACGTGTTTGCACAGAATCAGGTCAAAGTGACATCTGCCGCTTCTGTAGGCAAAGACAGACACAAGCCCGGGACCCCCTGCTGGTGATGCCTGCCAGAAGTGAAGACAGAGAGATAGGGACGGATGAAGTAGAGAATGTGGAGACCCATGAATGCAGTGAGAGGGGTGATAGCAGCACTGGTCTCCTGCACAGGTTATAAGAGGCACCAGGCAAGGGTCCCAATCATTGAAGGAGGCCAAGAATTGGGCACACAAATGGATATTTTACCAAGCAAGTGAGAATAACCATTCAGTAAAGGCTATTCACCTTTAAGGCTCACCTAGTAGCAACAATCTACCTCCAGAATAAGAAACTATAAAGGGAGAGAGATTAGACATAGGAAACCTATAGAGTGAGACAGAGAGAGCTACCAAAAGCAACAAAGGTATAAACATAAAAAACCTGAAATCATGAAAAGGAAGAATAGCAAAGAAACAATGATCTCCTACAATCCCACTACAACAGAACCACCAACACAGAAGTGCAAAGATTGCCAGAAGGACAATTCAAAATTTTAATAGTAGAAATGATACAGGATTTCCAAAAAGAATTCAGAGAGAGCCTGAAAGAATGAAGGATTAAATAAACAAAGAATCTGACACCCTAAACAGGAATCAAAAAGAAGCTTTGAAGGAAGTGAAGGATGCAATGATTGAAATCAAGGCATCAATACAGACCCTCAACAATAGACTAGACCACATGGAAAACAGAATCTCACTCTTAGAAGATGACCTCTCCAAAAATGAAAACAAATTCCAGCCAAGATTTATCTACTCAGCAAAGATATCTATCAAATTTAACAGGGAAAGAAAAAACTTCCATGATAAACAGAAGCTGAAAGACTTTATGTCTTCCAAACCAGCACTAGAAAAAATACTCAAAGAGATTAATTACAAAGAAGAAATAATACAGAAATTCCAGAACCAGGGAAACATTGATTTCCATCAAACAAACAACTAGGCAAAGAACAAACACTACCTCAAACAAAAATTAAAACTCAAAATGTTAGGAATTAAAATCCATCTCTCAATAATCACACTGAATATAAATGGCCTCAACTCCCCAATCTAAAGAAATAAGGTGGCAAAATGGATTAAAAATCACAATCCATCTATATGCTGCCTGAAAGAAACACACTTTACAAGTAAAAATACACACAAACTAAAGGTGAAGGGATGGAGCAAGGTAATCCATGCTAATGGAACTTGAGAACAAGCAGGAGAGGCAATTATGATATAAGACAAATTAGACTTCAAACCTAACCTTATCACAGGAGACAAAGAAGGTCATTTCTTTTTGGTAAAAGTTACAATCCAGCAAGAGGATATAACAATAGTTAATGTTTATCCCCCAAACATGGGTGCAACCACTTTCATAAAAGAAACTCTTTGTGACATTAAATCACATATAGATCCCAATACAATAATACTGGGAGACTTCAACACACCTCTCACACCACTAGATCAATCTTCAAGACAAAAGGTCAGTAAAGATACCTCAGACCTAAGGAACA
>PVJS01062937.1:0-10610 GCA_004027185.1 Glis glis | reverse complement strand
TTTTATACTTTATTTTGAAACCGGGTCTCATGAAGTTGCGGAGGGCCTCACTAAGTAGAGAGAGAGAGAGAGAGAGAGACAGGGAGAGAGAGAAACAGGGAGAGAGAGAGAGAGAGAGAGAGCTGAGGCTGGCCGCGAACCCGGATCCTCTGGTCTCCGCCTCCCAAAGTACTAGGATTACAAGCGTGTGCCACCACGCCTGGCTCCACTTTGCTCTTTGTCTCCAAGTCCCACACTCTGCAGGCTGCTTCTGGACTCGCAGAGTCGGGCTGGCAGGTGGAGGAGAGGTAGATGGTGACGGAGCTTCCCACTTGGTTGGTACTCACATAATTGGGCATCAGCAGTCTTTGTGTGGCAGATGCCTCAGTGCTGGATTACGCTCAGGGGTGCATTTTGTGGGGAATTGAGGACCCTCCCCGCCACTCATGTGCACACTCGGGGAACTCTGTTCTGCGCAGAGTAGTACACAGAACTACCCGTCTCTCTCTTTCTCTCTCTCTCTGTCTCTCTCTCTCTCTCTGTCTCTCTCTCTCTGTCTCTCTCTCTCTCTCTCTCTCTCTCTCTCTGTTACTGGGGGTTGAACCCAGGGGCATTCTACCTATGAACTAAACCCCCAGCCCTATTTTATTATTTGTTTGCTTGTTTGTTTTTGTGGTACTGGGAATGGAACCCAGGGGCCTTCTACCTCTGAGCTACACCCCCAGCTTGATTTTATATTTTATTTGGAAACAGGGTCTCACCAAGTTGCTGAGAGCCTCACTAAGTTGCTGAGGCTGGCTTCGAACCTGTGATCCTCCTGTCTCAGCCTCCCAAATATTTTTTTCTTTTTGAAACAAGGTCTTGCTAAGTTGCTGGGGCTGGCCTTGAACCTGCGATTCTCCTGTCTCAGCCTCCCAAGTACTGGGATTACAGGTGTGTCCCACCACACGCAGCTAAGCTCTCTTTTGCTAAGGTCCTGGAGCCCTGCTGGCAGAGCCTTTTCAGGATGGCTTCTCTGGCATTCACATGGACCAGGAAATCTTGTCTTCTCTGCTTGCATGTTCTTCAGGGACATTTGCTATTCTGGAGGATAATCCAGGTTCTCTCAAGACTCTTTCCTGCCTCATTCCCTAAGATCTTCTGTCACAGACTAAAATGTTACAAGTAGTTGTATCAGAGCCCTCCTACTTTGCCAGGTGGGGGCTTTGCATGGGCTAGGGGAAGGCAGACTCCTTCCATTTTCTTTTCCATGGGAACAGGGACTGGAAAATCCACTTGCCTGAATTCCTCTAAAGAATCCTCTCTCTTTTATGCTAGCATGCTGTACGTGATGGGGTAAAGTTCCCAAGATTAATTTTGGCCACTTCTTAGCTAGTCCCAAAATATGGGACTAGCTAGAAATATATATCTTGAAATATATATCTTCCTTTGAGACATCAGAGGAAGTCTCATTTAACACCATGTCATGATACAAAACAATTTGTGGCATTATAGGTCTCTTTCTTTCTTTCTTTCTTTCTTTCTTTCTCTCTCTCTCTCTCTCTCTTTCTCTTTCTTTCTTTCTTTCTTTCTTTCTTTCTTTCTTTCTTTCTTTCTTTCTTTCTTTCAGTACTGGGGATAGAACCCAGGGCCTCACACATGCTAGACAAATTTCTACTGTGGAGCTTCATCACCAGCCCCTCCTTTTATAATTTTATTTTGAGACAGGCTCTTGCTAAGTTGCCCAGGATGGCTTTGAAATTGTAATCACTCTTCATCAGCTTCTCCAGTAGCTGGGATTACAGGTGTGTACCCCCATTCATGGATTAGTCTTATGTTTCTCTAATGAAAAATAAAGTATTATTGCATACATTGTTTAATATTTATTCCACATTCTTCTACATAGTTCTTAAAGGGGAAGCAAGGCACTTTGAAAGCCCAGTTGTTTTGTTCTCTTCTTATTCTAATATCATACTTATTACTGCCAAACTCCAGGCATATGATTAAGGAAACAGGAATTAGGTAGATTAAAATAGATGTTGACTTGTTGAATAATACTTCAGATCAGTATTCAGGCTGACTCCTCTTTCAATTGAACAAAGTGAATCCATTATCTGGAGCTACTTAGGTTTGTTTGTTCAGTTATTGCCTACTATTCACTGTACTCTCCATCTATATAATATAAACTTTATGCCTGACTATCTTGCTCACTGTTGTATATATTTCAAGTACACAGAAGATGATTGGTAATTTGCCACTCAATACTTATTTTTTTAAGTGAATGGACAGAATCTTTTAGTTCTAGGGGTTCAAAATCCACAAATAAGAATTGGCATGGGAAAGCTGGTACCACTCCAAATTTTCAAACACTAAAATTCAGTTGTGCTAATTGATCATTCAACCAGTAAAATTAATCATCTCCTTTATAGTAAGTCCTTATCATAGCATCCTGGAAGAATCTGGTGAGATATCTTAACCCAACTTCTATGGTTTGAATATCTGCCTCTTCCCAAATTTCCGTGTGGTGTTAGAATCTTAGTCATCAGGGCAACAGTGCATTGGGGCCTACTGGGAAATATTTAAGTTATAAGGATTCTGCCCTCATGAATGGATTAATGCTTTAATAAAAGGGCTTTCAGGAATGGGTCCACATGTGAGGAATAGTACTTTTACCCTCTGGGGGAGATAGCATTCCAGGTGCCATCTTAGAAGTGGAGACAAGCTCTCAACAAACATCAAATCTTCATCTTGAACTACCCAGCCTTCAGAACTATGAGATAATAAATTTCTGTTCTTTGTAAATTACTCAGTCTGTTGTGTCCTGTTATAGCCACACAAAAAAGACTAAGACACCAACCAACTAATGAACCAATCAACCAACTAACCAACCAACCAACCAACCAAGTTATATCCTATTAGAAACCTTTTTTCATTTTTAAAAAATATACTTATGTTTTTTGAGATTTTTCTGATTAAATGCAAATCTGCATTGCAAGTGGTACATTTTGTTTGCAAGTAATTCTTATTACTACTAATAACACTACCGGGAAATACAAAGGAACAGACACAAAGCAATTGGAATGGCCATTTCACCAGCCTGTTTCAAAGCGACTTAATAGAACTTGAGGTATCTTAGTTCTGTGCATACTCAGAATTTTAGAATAACTACTTAATTTCTCTTCCTTATTATTTCCAGGGTGAAAATTCAAAGCCTTTTAAATTCTATTTGATGAAATTACTCACAAGAACATAGTTTTATGAAGATATATTTTACTCTACTGAGAAGCAACGTTAGACAGTAAAAAAAATTTTTTTTCAAAGCCCTTAACCCTGAGTTTGAATTATTAGGCCTGCTATTTGCCAGTTATATGACTTGGGTAGGTTCATATTTTTTTTTCTGTGTATCAGCTTCTCCATGTATGAAAAGAAAATAATAACATCTTTGTCACAGGCCTTTTGTGAGGACTAAGTATGGGTGTTTAGCCTAAAGTCAGCACTTATCAAGTGCTCAAAGAACGTTAGTTTTTCTTTCTTTATGATATATAAGTATTTGTTTACTCAGCTCAGCTCAAAGTTCTTTAGAAGACAAAGCCTAGTGGAGCAATAGTTCAAGGAATTGTGGAATGCTTTCACACAAAATTTCTCATGCACACTCAGGGTCAAATCAGAAATGTGGAGGTCATCTCTTTCTTGCTTGCTCACACATTTAATAAGTTATAAGTCATGGCAATTCTACTGAATTATCCCTGGAGGCCATTCATTCTTCTCTGGACATCTCACCTCTTACATTCTCACTAGGATAACTCCCAACTGGCCTCTTTAGTTCTCTTTTCTTTAAAATCTGTCCTCTACACTGCATTAGTGCCTGTTTTCTAAAACACAGATAAAATCATATTACAGTTGGCCCTCTGTATCTATTGGTTCTACATCTGTGGATTCAACCAAATGAGGATTGAAAATATTTTCTATAAATTGTGACTGTACTGGACAGGTACAGACTCTTTTTTTGTCATCATTTCCTAAACAATAAGTATAACAACTACTTACATAGCATTTACATTGTATTACATGCTATAAGTAAAGTAGAGATGATTTAAAGTGTATGGAGGATGTGTGTCAGTTATATTAAAATATTATGCCATTCAATATAACAGACTTGGGCATAAGTGGATTTGGATATCTGCTGGTGTTCCCTGGGGGTACTGAGAGACATAGATACCAAGGAATGGCTGTCCTTCCCTTCTTATGCCTTAAAGCCTCCAGTTGTCCATAGGTCAAAATTTGTGCATACAAATTCTTAGCATAGTTTAGCTCTAAGCAGCTGTACTAGTCATTTTTTTCTTCCCTTTTACCTTCACATCCTACATTCTTCTTTTTCTTTTTCTTTTTTTTTCTTTTTGTACTGGGGATTGAAACCAGGGGCTTTCTACCTCCAAGCTATACCACCAGCCCTTTTTTTTTTTAAAAAAAATTGATTTTGAAACTGGATCTGGCTAAATTTCTGAGGCTGGCCTTGACCCTCCTGTCTCAGCCTCCCAAGTACTGGCTTTACAGGCATGTGCCACCATGCCTGGCCTCATTCCGTACATTCTTATTACACTGACTTTTTCATAGTTCCCCAAACACTATGCCTTCTATAAACCTTTCTGCCTTGAAAAGTAGTTTTCGCTATCCAGAAAATCATACCTTCTCCTTGCCTGGTGAGCTTCTATTCATCCTCAGGACTCAAGTCACACATCACTTCTTAAGATCTATTGAGCATGTGAACATTGGCAAGAGTCCCTTGTTGGGTTTACTGCTGGAGTTCAGGCATGTCCAGGTGGATCCTAAGGGTGGGGTGGGATTGGTGATCTCTTTTCTGACTGCTCAGTGATGACACATACACATTCCATAAAATTAAAAACATTATTAAATTCATTTTACATTATATCAATAAAGCAATTTACATATTGGCAATCTGAAGATAAAATTAAACCACAATATATAATATTAAAAGATGCTGAAAAAAACCACATTCTGCAATAAGAGGTCTACAAATTCAGTCAAAGAAAAACACCATAAACCAACTTCAAGAGCGACTTACTTAACAATAAAATTTGATCAAGGTTACAACATTAAAATCAGATACTGCTGTGTGTGCTAATTATAAAGTATATGAAATTTTAGCCTGCAATGAAAACCTCTACTGCAATGGGAACAAAAGAATAGTGTTTAAGTCGATGATATTGCAGTTCTTGGTAATAAAAATATAGCATCTTCTACAAATGTGGTCTACAACCCTTAAAAAATTAGTCATTAATTGATCTGCATCCAGAGAACATTGCTTCTCCCTGCTTTAGTCTACCTGCCAAAACTCAGTTGACAAACAGTTTCAGAGCATTCTCTGTGCTCCGGACACTGCTAGGCATTAAGATTGTAAAGAAGTATGAAAAGGTGGTTCCTGGTGTCAAGGAGCTTTCAGTCTATCTCTTGCTCAGCTTTGCTTCATCTCTGATGTCCTCTCCCAGCCTTATACTCAAGGATTTGATGAGTGCCACTCTACCCACACCCTTCTTCTGAATCCAATTTCTGTATTGGGATTCATCCTATTTTCACATCAGCTCATCAAATACAGTACTTCAGTTAGGACCACCCTGGTCTGTATCTGTCTTGCTTCTAAAAGGGGTATAATTAACTGGTCATCATAACCCATCTTGCACGCTCCAGAGCTCTCACCACTGTTTATAAGCTTTCCGACCTCTCATTTACATTCGATTACGTTGCATTCTTTCTCAACACAGACATGTTTCTGAAAAGCAACAGGTCTTAAAATCATCTTCAATTTCCATTTAAGAGAGATTTTTCCTTCCTTCTTTGTTCTCTCAGGAAATTCTTGAATTCCAAACTGACCCAGGGGAGGTGTTGCTTTATAATTTTTCACCTGAGTTCTGGCTAATGTCTCATCAGGAGAGAGGAAGAATGAAAATAAGGGTAGGTACAATTTGAAGAGGTGGAGTGGGATGGAGATTTCTGAATGCAGAAAAGAGTGGCTCACAGGAGAGGTGGGAGAGAGGGTGAGCAATGTGCTGTTTAGTCCACAGTTTTCTCTAGAGTCTGCGCCTGAGTACTGAAATGGCTCTTCTATTCAGGGTCTAGTTTCATGAACTCTGCTGCTAGACATTTTTTTTCCTAGTGAATATTTATTACCCTAACTGTAATCCTTCATTTAACATAATATAAAAATTGTGGAAAAAGAGAGTAATTAGTAATAAATCATCATCTCATCCATTAGCAGTAAATAATGCCACTTTGTCAAAGTCATAATCATCAAGCAGTCAGCTAGAGGTGATTATGTGTGCTACCCAATTGGAATCAGTCCAAAAACAAACCACAGCTCCCGTTTATTATCCTAATTATGCCTTAATATGATGCCATCTTTTTCTCCCATAAACTTGATGACAATAAAAGGGTAACAATGAAAATTGACAGGGTAAGTGAGCGAGGAAGGTAGCCTGAGAAACCTCCCAGCCTTGCCACCCACCAATCTCTCTAATTTCTGATGCTGAAAAAGGCTATAAGACTCATGTATGGAATTGAACAGAATAGGGGAACTCTCAGGGTGGTGAATGTATGACTATATGGGATACTCTTTTGTCTATTTGTCCATTAATCATATTAGAATACAGGCAGTTCTTGTTTTGCATGGTACCATGCTAACTGAACTGTGCGTATCCTGGAACCACATCATCATTTTACACCTTTCAGTGGTAACTGGGATTGTTACCATGGAATTGTGTAAAAGAGAGAGGACACAGTTACCATATGCACAGTCAGTTAACACAGAACCGTGCTCAGTGAGAACTGCGTGTATTTTGCTGTAAAGAAACCCTCCCCTAACTTGTTAATTTGAGATTTACCAGACTGTTTAGGAGCAATGGGATCAATGGTTAAATGAACGTGAAAGGTTTACACAAGATTTCCTATGACATACTGACCTGTTGTCTAGGATGAAAGATAAGTATCCCTTGGGTTGGGTGGGTCCATGATGGGAGGCTGAGATTTCTGGGTTGAAGAAGGTGAGTGAAGGATGGAGTGGGGACTTAAAAGCCTAAAGATCAGTTAGGTGAAGAGGCCAGGTTGAAAGTCAGAGGAAGAATATTGGTATGGTGCTTGATATGGGATATCCAACTCAGGAAAATTAGGACATTCCCTAAAATTGGGGGAGGGCCAGTCAAGGGTCTGGTGGGGGGATTTGAAGAATCCTCCTTAAACTAGTTGCTCAAGTGATGATGATGTGACCATTGTGGACACCTCCATACATGATTTGCCCAGCTCAGAATGGACCTCTCCACTGGCCCAATTGGCCACAGAGGCTGGCCCCATGGTAGCATTTCTAACAGGGTGACTCTGCTCTCTGGTCACATGGATTTGTACAGGACTATTCCCCGATGCCAGGCTGCACCTACATCCTTTCCCTGTAGATCTGGAATTGAGAATGTCAGAGATGCAGCTTCTTCTTGAGCAGTGGCACTGTGGGAGTTCCCTTGCCGTGTGGCGGGCATTTCTTCTCTGAATGTGCACTAAAGAGGCAGAGCTTGTCTATGTAGCTTCATCATTTGGTCTTTGCAGAGATAAGAGGTAAAGACATGCATGTGGATGGTTTTCTGGCTCCTGGATCCACTCTCTTTTGTGGCCAAGATGCATTTCTGCCTTGAGTTTCTGTAAGGTGCTCCTGTACCCTTATGATAAACTCAGCTATTTGGTATTAACTTGTCTAAATAGGTTTCTGTTACTTGCAACTAAACAATCCTAATACATGATAGGAGTCTAAGCACATAGGAGAGATAGAATGAGCACTGATGAAATCTTGCTGAAAGCAGGTTAGGTGAATGAGAAACTCACAGTGACCCTTGCTATAAGGGCTGAGTCTGGAGGAATGGCTTGTGGCCAGAGTTCACAAAAACCTCCAGTGATTAGAAAGTCTTTAATGCTTCAAGCTTAAGTCACATTAAGAGATGTGACCTCTACTTGTGATGGGCCTCCATGGTACATGATTTGGGCCCTGCAATTCAAAAGTGCTGCCTGACAAAGACTACCATCTCTGGTCCTTATGCTTATACCTCATATCCAGCCATTTTCTGCTTCTCATCCTATGCACCATCTGGCCTCTAACCAAGCCTCTTTCAGTTGCTTTAATGGACCATGTGGTTCCTAGCCCCTGTGCCTCCCACATAGCCTCCCTTCTGCCTGGAAACCCTGCTCCTTCTCATGTTCTCCATCTGAGCATCTCGTAGGTGTCCTTCTATGCGTCTTTCTTCCTTAAGCCCCCCACCCCCCTGCACCCTATAAGCATTGTAGACCTCTTCCTCCTTTATCCCATAACTGTCGTTACCTTTTTCATTATGTCTTCCTCACAAACTCATAGTTCCTTCAGTGCAGAGAGCACATCTTGATCATCTTTATTTCCTCTATGTGAGCACCGTTCCTGGACCATATTAAATGCTCAATAAATATCTATTGACCCAACTTAATGAACCCTTCAAGATTGTGCAGGATGGTATACATGTGCTGATGCAGACTTGCTGGGAGGCTGTTCCTCTAGTGAAAAGAAGATGGAAAACAGTGGTAACTAAAGAGGCTTGGTTGCTTTGAAGAGAATGACTACTCTCTCCCTAACTTTTGTACCTTTTACAGATTATTGAAGTAGAAAATCACTTGGGGAAGTCAGAAGAACATAGGCTGAAGGACCCTACTTGTTTTTATATATATAATCACACAAATGCATAGCCGGGGATTTAGTAGAAATGGTATTTTGCCTATTAAGCTGCAATGTCTAAATCTGTATCTCTGTTCATGATTTCCAAGTGTCATCATTCCATTTTTAACTGCCTAACGGACATCTCCAACTTGAATGTTTCCATATCTTCCAACTTAATGACTGTAAAACTAACTCATCAAAACATCTCCCTCCCCAGCTCCTTCTCCAGCCTTCTTAAGGAATCATCCCTTCTCACATTCACACACTCTCAAATGTTGAAATTCTCTTCCCAAAGCAACTGAATCTTCCCATCTTTTTCATTAGAATGCCTTTTAATCCATTCTCCATTTCCAATTTCATCGTAACTATCCTCCTCCTTCATTCTTGGCCTACTACAATAACTCTAAGGTCTCATGGCCTTAAGATATTTCACTCTACAATCTGTGCTATATGCCACTGTGATTAAATTAGTCTTCCCTTCTCATCATGCCAGTCTCCTGATAAAAATATTTGGAAGCATCCCATACAGTGCTTTACAAAAAGTCTGTAAGTTGATTAAAATCACAAACGTTATTGCAAGTGGGAAACCTGACCATAATATCGAACATATGAATTACTACAATACCTATATTATTATAGATGGAAATGTTATTTTATAGATTGCTAGATACTTGGCATTTTTCAAAAACATTTTTTAGTATTTTATTACCTTACATTCTAGAAGCTTTATAAAGAGAAAAATAGTGATTATTCATATTGAATGGAGTAAGTGAGATACTTAAAATGTAATTTGTTCATATATCAATTCTACACATATTTATTTAGTATTTACTGTGTGTATGATAATAAGGCTCTCCAGTGTGTTAGAGAGAAAAGAATTTGGGTAAGGGGAGAAGCAGGAGATTGGGACCTCCTCCCTGCCTCCCTACAGCTTGTTTTCTTCTGGTCTCATCTTTCCTATTAGATCAAGAACTATAGCTGGGCTTGGCGGCGCACACCTGTAATCCCAATATTTGGAAGGTTGAGACAGGAGGATTGCAAGTTCGAGGTCAGCCTCAGCAACTTAGTGAGATCCTGTTTCAAAAAGAAAATAAATAGGGCCGGGTGTATAGGTCAGAGGTAGAGTGCCCCTGGGTTTAATCCCCAGTAAAACACACACACACACACACACACACACACACACACACACACACACAGTATAGGACAAAAGGCAAAGTCAGGAATGACTGGTAGTTTGATGGGGGAAGAGTAGCAGCATGAGTGTGAGGTGGGGCAGTTAGGTAGGGTAGAGGTGGAGTGACGTAAGGATCAGGTTGTGTCAAAGTGTCTCATGAGCAATGGTTTATTTATTATTCAATGTCTACAGGAAAAGCTGAAGCCACCAAACTTGACCTTGTGTTTTCTATGTATATTAACTGCTATGGTGGTTCTACATCAGGGGCTGTCACTTGGCTGTGATAGCACTGTCAGTTTGGGGGGACATTTCTAAACTCCTGTAATCCTACTGCATTAAAGGCTCAGATGACATAAAAAACAGATGCCTATTAGTTTTGTTTGGGCTTTCTCTGAAACGAAGAGATGGGCATAAGTAATTTATTTGGGAAACAGTCTCAAGAAGCAGACATGAGGATATGGAGACAAAGACAAAAGTGATGGAAAAACCAAATAACAGGGCAATCCTGAGCTGTTTTACATTGTGGGTGACTGGGGTTCAATCTCTCTGGGATCTTCTTTTTTTTTTTTTGCAGTTATGGGGATTGAACCCAGGGGCGTTCTACCTCTGCACTACACCCCCGGCCCTATTTTTTATACTTTTATTTTGAAACCGGGTCTCACAAAGTTGTGGAGGGCCTCACTAAGTAGAGAGAGAGAGAGAGAGAGAGAGAGAGAGGGAGAGAGAGAGCTGAGGCTGGCC
>PVJS01062936.1:0-10608 GCA_004027185.1 Glis glis | reverse complement strand
AGAGAGAGAGAGAGAGAGAGAGCGAGCTGAGGCTGGCTGCGAACCCGGATCCTCCGGTCTCTACCTCCCAAAGTACTGGGATTACAAGCGTCACCACGCCCGGCTTCTGATTTTTTATTCTTTATTTTGAAACAGGGTCTCACTAAGTTGCGGAGGGCCTCACAAGTTGCTGAAGCTGGCTGCAAACCTGTGATCCTCCTGTCTCAACCTCCCAAGTACTGGCATTACAAGCATGCACCACCATACCCAGCCTAGTTAATTATTTTCTAAGATATAGGTAGATATAAGCAAGAAGCTCTGGGGTACTATTGCACAGTATGGCAACTATAGGTAATAATTATGTACCATACATTTCAAAAAGGTAGAAAGGATGTTGAAAGTTTTCACCACAAAAGAACTGATAAATTTTTGGAAGATAAATGTGTTTAACCTGATTTGAACATTCTACAATATTTACATGTATCAAATATTACAGAGTACCACATTCATATGTTTTCTTATCATTAAAAGAGAAGAACCCCAATTGACTGGTTGGATTGAGCGCTGTTAGGTCCCGATCGTGGTGCCTAGGGAGAGCCACCGCCCTCCTCTGCCTGGGTGTCAGCAGGGGCTATTCTTCGGCTCTCACTGCCCCTCACACCCACATATCTTGGCCTTCGAGGTTCTGTCCAGGTTCTCTATGCCCAGCGGTCAGGCACAGTCTTACGGTGTCACCTGTCCCTCCACACGGACGACTCACATGCCTGTCCCACGAGCTGAGCTCTGTCGTGTTTTGTGTGAATAGTCACTGTAACTACCACCTGTGCCTGCTCGCTGCCAGGCACCGTGCACATGTTACCTCATTCGTCCTCCCTGTCACTCAGTGAGGTGGCACTTCTACTGTTCCCATTCTGGGGATAATTTGGGGATGAGGAAATTGAGGCTTAAATGAAATAACTTGACCGAGGCCACACCTTGAGACAGTGATTTGAAAGGATTTGGACCCTGGCCTGCCCAGTTGGCTCTGGAGCCGTCTGTGTGACTCAGAGCTGTGCTTGTCCTCACCACACTCTGCTGACTTATTAAGGCTGCACCATCCAGAAGTATAGCCATTGTCTAGCTACACATGGTGATTATGAAATTGTAACACTAGATTTACGAGACTTAGTGCAAAATAAAGAAATGTTAAGTGTCGGTATCTCTATTTTATTTTATTTTTGTGGTGCTGGGGATGCCAAGCAAGCAAGTGCTGTACCACTCAGCTACATCCTCAGCCCTTTTTTTTTTTTCATGTGGCTACTAGAAATTTTAAAGTTATTATTTTGCGTGTGTATGGTACTGGGGATTGAGCCGGGGCATTCTACCTCCGAGCTACATCCCCAGCCCTGTTTCATGTTTAGTTTGAAACAGGGTCTCACTAGGTTGATGAGAAGCTCACTATTTGCTGAGGCCGTCCTCGAACCTGTGATCCTCCTGTCTCAGCCTCCCAAGTACTGGGATTACAAGCCACCACACCCAGCTTTTTTAAAGTTATATATGGCTTGTATCATATTTCTATTGGATGGCATTGCTTTAATGAATTGAAGTCTTTGTTAATTCTTTTTGCCTTGTAATCATTAAATCATCTAAAGTCCTTGACAAATGGTAATTATTTTGCTTTCCTGTTCTGTTCTAACGGTCATTACAATTATAGGCATCACTCTATTAATTCGTAGTATAAACTAGATTTCTTTACCCCACTAGTTGCTCTCACCAGAAGACTTAGTGAATGCATGCAAGATGCTGGAGGCACTGAAACTACCTCTCAGGTAAAGGAACCTCCGCAGGAAGTTTGCCATAGGATCCTGCACAGGTAGACCTGAAAGCTCAGCCAAGTTTACTATGCGGTGTGGTGAGCCAAAATACCATCCTCTTGAAATTACGCTGCGTGTAACTGGAACTCACCTGGCCACAAGCATCTTCTGTCATCTTGGCTGTCATCCCATCAGGGCTGGGCATGTCCGAATGGGGCTCACAGGCTCTTGCTGATTTGGGAGAAGAAGATAAGAATGTGAGCTCCTGCCAGGAGCTCAGAATAACCCGCCCTTTTCCCTCAGATGATTTGTGTTGTCTCTGCAGATTCAGAAGTGCAGGTGTTCAGCTGTGGGTTACATTTTCCTTATCCTCAGATTAAAAGAAAGGTAGCCAGACATATTTTAGTTAGCATATAGGTTCTACTTCATATTTTTATCATCTGTTAACTCAGAAGCTCTTTAGTTCTGCCAAAGTTACTTGGGGTTGTTGGTTATATTTTAAATGTTGTTGTGTGATTAACATTATCCTCATGCCCGGGCATAAAAGAAAGTAAAAAGTATGTGCTCTTCCTTAGTGGTGGAATATCCTGGATGGTTCATGACTTTGTTCTCACCTATCTGGTTTCCAGGCTCCGGGTTTTCGACAGTGGTGTCATGGTAATTGAGCTTCTGTCTCACAAGGAAGAGGAAATGGTGGCTGCAGCCCTGGAGACGGTATGTGAACCCAGTTTCCTCCAGTCATTAGAACATGTCACAAAGACCCAAATGGTTAGTGACTTGAGAAACAGGATTTCCTTTTGAATTTAACTTTACTAAAAAAGTAACATTCACACATTCAATTAAAAATGTTTAGCTGGGTGTGGTAGCACATGCCTGTAATCCCAGTACTTGGGAGGCTGAGACAGGATTGCGGGTTGGAGGCCAGCCTCAACAACTTAGCAAGACCCTGTTTCAAAATTAAAAAAAAAAAATTGGGCTGGGGGTGTAGCTGAGAGGTAGCTGAGAGGTCCCTGGGTTCAATGCCTAGTACTGTAAAAAAGAAAAAAATTATTTTGGCATTCTCAATGAATACATATTAATCAAAATCATCTATTAAAAGCTCTTTGAAGCTCATTGACCTCTTAACATCATGGAAGTAAGAACAGTTAGAGTTAGTGAGGTGCTGGCTTTTCTGTTGAAGTTTAATATTGAGAACAGGTTTTTAACTTTGTTAATCAGAATGATACACACATTTTCTTTCAGTTAACACCTACATATGCAGCATTATAAAACATTAAAGTTGTTTTGTGAACTAAGTACTTAAACAAATATGGAAAGCAAATATAGTTGGATTTTACTGGAAACTGCCAGTATTACTCATTAGAAATATTACTGTTGTTACAGCCTTTATGGTTAGCCTATATAATATGAATAATTCACATTTATTGTTTGTTTCATTTTAAGCTAGGTGAAAACCCCAAGGCTTTAGATTATTTCTACCACATATTTTTAACTAAACTTGTGTGCATATATATGTATGTATATGTGTAGAGCATGTAATACACAGTTAGAATTTGTTATGTGTTCCTTTTCAAAATATCCAGCAGTTCTTCCTGGGCTTTAGTATAGTGCCCTGTTACATTATAAAGCACTTCATGTTGATAGGTTAACCTATGACCTCTTTGTTCTGAATCCATCAACTTTTGTAGAATTAAGCATTAGTTAAGATTTAATTTTTTTTATGTTCATTTACTGGTGCGTTGTAATTATACATTTTGATATATGTCAGGGTATCAACATCATACATGCACACATTGCTCATTTAGCCCTCCCTCCAATCCCACCCTATTCCCTCCCCCTTCCCTTCCTTTCATGCTCCGGATAGTGATTGAGTCTTTTAAGTTTGTGTATGTACATCATGTGTTATAGTAAGTATTCTTTGGATTTTAGTAGAAAATTCAGTAAATTATTTCCTGCATGTACTGGTATATATTCTGCCTAAGATTAGTACCTAGGTGTACTAAGTTAACCACATTTTGTTTTCTGCTGTGTGTTGCTCTTAGGTTTCAGAAAAGGGATCCCTAACATCTGAAGAATTTGCTAAGCTCGTGGGAATGTCTGTCCTTCTGGCCAAAGAAAGGTAAGGTCCTTGCCCTTCACTGTAACTTGTGTTTATGTTTCTGAAGGACAGATAACTGTGCTTTCTTCTCTTTATTTCTAGGTTGCTGCTTGCAGAGAAGATGGGTCATCTTTGCCGAGATGACTCTGTTGAAGGCTTGCGGTTTTATCCAAATTTATTTATGACACAAAGCTAAGGGCTTTTGTATTTGAAATACTTTTTGTCCACACACTTGTACTGTGTAGACTGTATGACACTGAGCTAAGAGATAAACCCTGATAAGCTGAAAATTTATTGTAACTTTACGGTATAATATAAAACTCTTTTAATCGCTCCCTAAATATTAATGGCCTCAGAAGCTTATTTAGGTTACAGAAAGGAAAATACAGAAAAATGAATGCCAATAGGAATTTAAAATCATGCTGCAGTTGTGCAGAACCCCCAAGCATATGGTGGATTCTAACTTGAAAGTAACCATTTGGTAAAAAAGGAAATTTAAATCATTAGGGGAAGAAAAAGAGAAACTGCATCTTTGGACAGGTTAGGTTATTATTTTGGTATGACTAAAATTCACTGAATTATAAATGTTTTCCTCTGTGTCTGCTCTGCCCATTTTAGGAGGTTTTCTTAAAGGAAGTCATAACTACCATGTAGTTTAAGAACCCAACAACACTGGAAGAAAAGATCAAACTGCAAAATGCCATATGAAGCTCTTCCTAAGAGCATGTCTTCAATAGAACAAATAAAACACCTTTTAAAAAGGAGAGAGAAAGGGATGTAGCTCAGTGGTAGAGCACTTGCCTAGCATGTGGGAGGCCCTGGGTTCTATCCCTAGTACTACAAAAATTAAAAAAAATAAATAAAAGAGAGAAAGATAGAGAGAGAAATATTTATTTGATGTATGTGTATATACTATAACTAGTTTCTTTTCATTAAGTAATGATTTCATGGCTGGCATTTAAAGAATGCAACTGTGTCATTTTGTTCAAAAATTGCTGTGGAATTTGAAACTGAATTAAAGAGCTGTATAGACATGCCCAGAGTTACAGTTACATTTGGGAGGAAGGTGGCTTAGGAATTCCCTAGTATTATTGTGCAGGTAGAAGGGCAGAGGGAACCTTTAACTTCACAGGAACCTTGCTGCTCTTTTACTTGGAAGCCAAGGATGGGAAATAGAAAGTGGAAAAGCTGTATGTCTCCTTTTCCCTCCTTTAAGGAGTCTTAACACTGAACTTGTAAAAAATCTTTCTATCATCTTCTAGCAATAGGTTTTTCTTCTTTGCCCTACGCATTATAAGTTGCATGGAGAAATTATCTTGTTGAAATGTATTACCGAGATAACAAAACTGGCTACTATTGCCTGCAGAGTGCTTGAGTTTTAAAGAAGACTGCCTGACTTCTTTGTTACTGCTCTACAGTATTCAGCATATCGGCATTACCTCAAACTCAGGGACCCCACAGGACAGGAGACCCCCTTTCTGAGACCGAGTTGGAAGTAGAGGGTAGTGGTGGTTTGGACCAAGCCTCCAGAGTGGGGAGAACCATTGGAACCAGGAGGAGGGATGCCCAGGCGCACGCTCTGGGGAGGCGAAGGCTACTGCAGGATCCACTGCAAGCGCCAGCGCCCTCTTGGGAAGATCCCTGGTCCTCAGCCACAGACAGGGGAGCCCAGCCTCCATCCCTTCCTGGAAAGTGGCAGTCACTGCTTGGTGTCCTCCGGTGCCACAGGAGTGCCGTGACTGAGGCATCCTGCTTTCGTCTTCATTTTCTAAACCCGTTGCTGACTCTTCATTGTGGTGGCAGATCCCCTAATTACCTCATTGCTCAGCCTCAGGTTTATTTTGGGGGTGATTCAGCATCTGGCCACCCAAGTCTTTTAGGGTTAGTTGGACCACAGTGTACATTTGTTTGTCGATATTCCCTCACTCTGGGTTGCACTTGCTCTGTCACGTGGCTCTGGCAGACTTGTACACACACACATACACACACACACCACAATATCTCATCTTGCTAAGGTTCTTAAAATTAATGAAGATACTAATCTGTTTCACCAGTTGGGATAGTTGCAAATAAGGTTGTTGGAGCTCCTGGATCTAGCTCTAATGGCTTGGATTCATTACAAGAAACCTACGTAATTCAACATACTTACTTAGTTTTGTGTGGTAACAGATTAACAAAAATGGAGCAATCTGAGTTGTATAAAGTAAACTAGGAAGAAAAGTGATGTTATGAATATACTTTGCAAATGTCACATTAATTAAAAAATAAGGATGATTAATTTTATCATTTTATTTTTAAAGTGAGCATTCTGCTTCCAGACCTCTTTGTATTTTTATTTATTTTTTTTTGCCAAGTGAGGTGTTATTTTGGTCCTTTATCAGAAGTTATGTCTAAATACAACCAATCAGGCCCTAAGTGCAAAAACATTCTGCCTTGGTGCTTATCGTTGGTATAATTATTTTTGTTTTCCTAACTTTGCTCTTAGGAGCACAAATCTCTTTGTAGTTTTATGGAAATGGAATATTTCTAGTCACTGTCAAGAAAAATTTTTTACATTGTATAAGTGAAGGTTGTTTTCAGGGTTAAATGATCATTATTAATGTATATAGTAAAATTATTGCAAAATTTTAAAATGATTTTCTTGGTGTTCTTTTTTAAATATTCTGTGAAAAATATGTGAAAATTAGAAACTTTTATTCATACTAAGACAGTGTGTTAAAATTTTTTTCTTTTAGATTTTATAATCATTGCTTATAAATATTTATGACTTTGAGCTCTTACTATTTTAGTTATCTTAAAATGGGAAATGAATCATGAACTGGTGTTTTGTTTATTTTTTAAAATTCTTGATGTGCGTTCCACCATGGGTAGACCATGTGTATTCGTGTGGATGTGTTATCTTGTTCCTGTTACTAGACTAAGCTGATCAGAATGGAGATTTGTTCTGTCTTCATTCTCAGATTCAATGGTTCTTTTTTGCCCAACAATCCCAGAGTCTTGGTTTTGGTACAACAGAATTGCAACATATAATAAAGTGGTTAGGTTTTAAAGACTGTGCCTAAGGACAAAATAGAGCATGCTCAAATGATCCTTGAAAATCTCTTAAATTGCCAATAAAGTTCTCTTTATAAGTCTTATAGTTTGAATCCATGTGGAATGATACGTAGATATGAATGTATTATGCATATGGCATACCAACAGTAGATTTTAATGGCATTAATTAGTACACTGTTTAGGGCTAGAGATGTAGCTTAATAGTAGAGCACTTGCCTAGCATGTTTGAAGCCCCGGGTTCCATCCCTCACATCAGACACACACACACACACACACACACTACTAATTACACTATTTTGATGTGTGTATCTTTTTTTGTCAGTAGGTGTGGTTGGATTTCTGTAAATTTATTGCTGATCCCATCTCTTATGATAGATCTAGAGTGTAAGCTCCACAAGGGCAGAGATTTTTATCTGGTTTGTTCATAGATATATCCCCAGAGTCTAGAACAGGGCCTGGCATACAATATGCGTTCAATAAATATTTACCGAATGAATGAACTTGGATGTATATACCTATTTATAACTTGCCTCCACTTTATCCTGCTTTGGCTCCCATTCAATTTCAAAAAAACATTTTTTGAAATACATATGGATTTTGTATGAGGAACTTTGTGGAACACTGGACAGGTGGAGGATACAAAAGGGACTACAACACAGCCTGCCCTTAAGAAGAGGGTGGCCTTATTGGGGAAATAGACGAAGCAATTTTCGTTGAAGGTGGAGTGAGGTAATTGCTGTGGAAGGGGCACAGGTCCCATGCTGTGAAGGACTGAAGAAGGAGCCTTCAGTTATGATGGGAGAGCTCTGGGAGGCTTTTGGAAGAAGAAGAGCCGGTGTAAGCTAGGCTCACGAAGACTGAGATATTGCCAGTAAATGGGAAGGCACTGGGTCAAGGGGACAACATGGGGTGTGACCTTTCTGTTCTTGGACATACCCCCTTGTCTGTTCAGACTTGTCTCATCACTTCTTCCCACTCACTCACCCACAGTAATCCGGACCACACTCTGTTCAATCCCACCTGCTCTAGAAAAATCTGTTCCTACTGCACAGCTCTACTATTTCTAAACAACATAAGAGTCTCTGTCCCATATACATGCCTACATTTTGTCTTGTTCTCTTAAATGTTGTTTAGATGCCATAGGAAAATAGGGATTTCTTTAAGTCGAGAGACTGTCATATAATACTTCTTTTGAATCTTCACTGTCCTAGGTCAGTGACTGTACATGGTAGATTTCGAGTTAACTGTTTAACTGAACTCCGTAACTTTTGGGTTATAGTACCGTGTCTTGAGTTGACTTGCAAACCTAAATCCATGTCCTTTAGGACCCTTTTACCAAGAGACTTCCCAACCAGACTTGTTATGGCTTAGCCTGAGATCTGTTCTGTCTTATTCAGACTCCAAAATATGGGCAATATCCATGCTGTGGGAAGCACTCCTGAAAAGTCAGATTACACACATGTAAGATCTTGTTTTTACAAGCTGTTATTACAGTGTGAAAATTGGTTCATTCATGTTCTTCCTTGAGTCCTGATATGAAATCATGAGTCAGTTATGGCTTTCATCTCAGAGCATTACCTTGGAAAATGAAAAATCTCGTTACTGAGTACACCATTTGCACAGGTTACTAGAGAGTTGCTGATCCAGAAAGAATTCAAGGTATCTTGAGAGTCAGGTTTAATTCAGTACTAAAAACAGTTCTTTTAAATTCTTTAACCCCCTTTGCTTTTATGTTGCCTCTACTTCAAGAAAGATTAAACTATGTCTTAACTGTGTAATAACTATATCTTTACTGTTTAATAAAGACCATAATACAGTTTGGTAAGAATTTTAATTAAGACAAAAATGTCCAAGCATCTCAATAACACTGTTATTTAAATAACAACCAGGCAAGCCAGGCATGGTGGCGCATGCCTGTAATCCCAACACTTAGGAGGCTGAGACAGGAGGACCTTGGGTTCAAGTCCAGCCTCAGCAACTTAGCAAGACCACCTGCAACTTAGTGAGACCCTGTTTCAAAATAAAGAATAAAAAATAGGGCTGGGGGTGTAGCTTGCAGGTAGAACGCCCCTGGGTTCATCCCTGGTACTGCAAAAAAAAAAAATAAATAAAATAAAGTAAAAAATAAAATATGGCTGGGGTGTAGCTAGGAGGTAGAGTGCCCCTGAGTTCAATCCTCAGTACCAAAAAGGGGGGAAAAGAAGAAGAAAAAGAAAGAAATGACCAGGCATCTCCATAGAGCCACTTGGCCCTGGACTTAGGTCCTCCCAAGCCTGGAGAGTGGCTTTTTGGGGGGACTATGCCTTTTGAAAGATTAACACAGAGTAAGTTGCCTCCTATATATTTCACTTAATCACTACAAAACTTCAATATAACTACTATATATGTGCCTTTTATGATAGAAGGGATTAAGTGATTTACCCAGGGTTACGGAGGCAAAATCTGTGATTTTAATGTAGGCTTTGTCTAACTCCAAAGCCCTTTCTTTCCACTGAGCTTTTGCTTTCAAAACTGAAAGTGCCAGGTACTATTTGGCATGTATTTGAAAAGAAATCCTAACTAGATAATTTTAGTGCCAGTGAAATTGGATGGTGACCATAAAGTTTCCTTTGAGACAGGCTGAATGGATTAAATTAATACTGCTAGCATTAACTACTTGACAAGATAAGTCCTTGTCAATTTGGTACCTCTGATAACCTAAGTGTATAATTGTGCTTCCTTTGAAGAGATGAAATGATAGTTTCAAGGATCTGCAAGTGGCATTTTTAAATGTTTAAAAAGTTGAGGTGAAATTCACAAACAGTGAAATGCACAGATGAGCTTTGACAAATACATAGTAAATTCATTAACTCACACTCTAGCCAACAGAACATAAGTATCACCCCGCCCTGTGGTTCTTTCCAATCGCTGGCTCTCCAGGGGCTCTGCTCTGATTCCATTATCATACATTATTTTGTCTTTTAAATGGTATGTCCTGCATAAAAGAAAGCAAATGGTAAACTGTATTGCACATTACTCAGTAACAAACGTGGACATCCATTCTCAAATTCCTTTAAAAAGACAACTTTAACACTTGCAGAGTAGAGTTTTTGTAAATGCTTCTTTTTAATTTAATCATCCAAGTCAGGCTCCAAGCAAGATGCACTTGACCTGCGGTCTTTGGAAACTCTTCAGTGACATTTGGGAAAGCAAGTGTACACCCCACGCGCACGTTATGCCACTTCAATGGCGTTTCTTGCGGTCTCCCAGGAGAAGATGACCCTGGGAGAGGAGTGGAGTGATTGAAGTGTGGGGAAACTGCTGGCGTGCCCTCGAAGCCGAGTGCGGGCGGTGGCCGGTGCCGTCCCCTCCCCGGGACCCTCCCGGGCGCGCTTCCTGCCGGCTTCCTGTCCAGCGGCGGGCGAGGCGAGCCGGGGGTGGGCAGGAAAGGATGCGCTGCCCAAAGGGGCGGAATGACCCCCGCCGCCCGCCGGTGCCCGCCTCCCCCGTCGTCCGGGGCGGGCCCGCGCAGGGCTGGGGCCGGGGCGCACAGAGCGGGGACGCGGGGTGCTCGGCGCGCTGCCTCGCGGCCCCTGAGGCCTCCCGCCCGCCGCCCCGTCCGCCGCCCGCGCGGTGCCAGAGCTAAGAGGAGCCCCGTCCGCCCCCCGAGGTGCCGGAGCTAAGAGGAGCCCCGTCCGCCCCCCG
>PVJS01062935.1:0-10604 GCA_004027185.1 Glis glis | reverse complement strand
GACCCCCTCCGGTGGATAGTACCCCCCTCAGTTTTTCAGCCTTCCACTTCCAGCCCGCCCCCCCGCCGCTGCACAGTTCCCTCACCTTGCAGGTTTCTGCCGAAGCCCCCCTGTCATGGTGGCTGGAGGACGGGTCTTTGTCCTGCCCTGCATCCAGCAAATCCAGAGGTAGGAAGAGAGAGCCAGGGCAGGGGCCTGCGTTTTCTCTCTCTGCTCTTTTTCTTACTGTCGGCCCCTTCTTTTTCCCATAGGATCTCTCTCAACACACTGACCCTCAATGTCAAGAGTGAAAAGGTTTACACCCGCCATGGGGTCCCCATCTCAGTCACGGGCATTGCCCAGGTGAGGCTTTCAGAGCCTTCCCCCCCAAGTGCACCCCCAGTCATCTCTCTCCAACACATTGAGAATTGTGCGACACATGGCCTTCTCAATAGCTGCCTGCAAGGAGTTGTCTCTGCTAGTCTCACCCTCCTGCTACCCTGCTCCTCCTCCTTTCTCTCCCTGAGATGGAAGAAGCTGCTCTCAAGAGGGTTCCCCTTCTCTCTCTTCTTGTGCCCTGGCTCCAAGAGACCTCCCACCATCCTCTCTATCCCTATTCTGGCTGCAGGTGAAAATCCAGGGACAGAACAAGGAAATGTTGGCCGCCGCCTGCCAGATGTTCCTGGGGAAGACGGAAGCCGAGATTGCCCACATTGCACTGGAGACACTGGAGGGCCACCAGAGGGCTATCATGGCCCACATGACTGTGGAGGTGGGCCTGGGCCAGGGCAACATCGGGGTGGGATGCCAGACTTAGTGGAGCCTGAGAGCTTAAGTTCCTTTTTCCCACCCTTCTGCTGTTCCAGGAGATCTATAAGGACAGGCAGAAATTCTCAGAGCAGGTTTTCAAAGTGGCCTCCTCAGACCTGGTCAACATGGGCATCAGCGTGGTTAGCTACACCCTGAAGGACATTCATGATGACCAGGTAAAACTAGGCGACTGATCTTTCCCATTTCATTGATCCATTTATCTATCTCTCTCTCTGTTACTAGGGATTGAACCCAGGGGCATTTCTACCTCTGAGCTACACCCCAAGCCCTTTTTATTTTGAAAGGGTCTTACTTACTTGCTGAGGGTCTCACTAAGTTGCTGAGGCTGGCCTTGAACCTGCAATCTTCCTGTATCAGCCTCCCAAGTACTGGAATTATAAGCGCACGCCACTGCACCTGGCTGATCCCATCTCTTAAACCCTCCTGATGACTCTGGCTCCTGCATTTCTCCCACAGGACTATTTGCACTCTTTGGGGAAGGCTCGGACAGCACAAGTCCAAAAAGATGCCCGGATTGGGGAAGCAGAAGCCAAGAGAGACGCTGGGATCCGGGTGAGAGAGATGGGGATTGCTCTGTCGCCATGGGCTTGTTGAAGATGTGACAGAAGGGACACAGCTGAGTAGGGCTGGAGAGTTGGGTTGGCAGGAGAAATAACCGAGGCCTGGGTTGGGGTGAAGGCTGTAATGCTTGGTGGGGAGCAGTCTCTCATCTGTGGCCTTCCTCTCTCCACCCTGACTTCTCCTCCCTGTTCTCTGCTTGGACAGGAGGCTAAAGCCAAGCAGGAGAAGGTGTCTGCTCAGTACCTGAGTGAGATTGAGATGGCCAAGGCACAGAGGGACTACGAGTTGAAGAAGGCTGCGTATGACATCGAGGTCAACACCCGCCGAGCGCAGGCTGACCTGGCCTATCAGCTTCAGGTGAGCGCTGCCACACTGGGCAGCTGGCCAGGCTGCTCTCGCCCCTCCCCCGTTCCTCCCGGCCCTCACTCAGCCCGCCGCTTTTGCTCATCTTCCAGCTTTGATCAACTTTGATCTTATTCTGGCTCTCCATTGTTGACCCATCTCTCTCACATGAGGAGAGATGGAAAAGACTCAAACGTTTTAGCTGAAAAGCAGAGGAAAGGCCAGGAAGGAATGTAAGCAATAGGGCGGATATGTTTGGGGCAAGCTGCGCCCTGTGGAAGGGACCTGGCTGATAGGAACCAGAGCCAACGTCCAGCCCGCACTCCACTCGCCAAACAGCACTTGGCATGGTCTGCATCTACACAGAGGAAGGGGCGTCTACTCAGAGAAAGGGGCGCCTTTTTCTAATTTGTACAAGGGTAACCATAGGCTAACAGCACCCTTGGTGATCAAAGAAAGGCATAAAGAAGGAAAATGTGGAGATGAGCACCTAATCCTGCAAAGTGATATTCCAAGGAGGTGTAGCTCATCCGTATTATCATAGATTCCTTTTGTGTGTGGGGGGGTGCTGAACATTGAACCCAGGGTATTCTACCTCCAAACTACACCTCCAGCCCTATTTTTATTTCTATTTTTTATTTATTTATTTTTCTGGTACTGGGGATTGAACCCAGGGGCATTCTACCTCTGAGCTACACCCCCCAGCCCTATTTTTTATTCTTTATTTTGAAACAGGGTCTCACTAAGCTGCAGAGGGCCTCACTAAGTAGCTGAGGCTGGCCGCGAACCTGCCATCCTCCTGTCTCAGCCTCCCAAGTACTGGGATTAGATATAGACAAGAGATATAGACTAGGAAAGCAAGAACTATGCATTCAAGGGAGAGTGCAGGCCACCCCAAAAGTGAGGGAGCCCATGACTTGTAGCACTTTCATAGTCATTTGTGGACATTGAGCAGAATGCTGTGATATGCCAGATGTGTATTTTCCAGATGAGGTCAGAACAGGAGACATTCTGTCTTCTTGTTTTAGTTCCCACATTATAATCGGTGTCACTTTCGCAGGTGTGGTGGAGCACGTCTGTAATCCCAGTCCTTGGAAGGCTGAGACAGGAGAATTGCAGGTTCGCGGCCATCCTCAGCTACTTAGTGAGGCCCTTCACAACTTAGTGAGACCCTGTTTCAAAATAAAGAATTAAAAATAGGGCTGGGGGTGTAGCTCAGAGGTAGAATGACTCTGGGTTCAATCCCCAGTACAATAATAATAATAATAATAATAATAATAATAATGATAGCCGGGAGTGGTGGTGCACGCTTGTAATCCCAGTACTTGGGAGGCTGAGACCGGAGGATCCAGGTTCACGACCAGCCTCAGTTACTTAGTGAGGCCCTCCGCAACTTAGTGAGACCCTGTTTCAAAATAAAGAATTAAAAAAGAAAACAGGGCTGGGGGTATAGCTCTGAGGTAGTATGCCCCTGGGTTCAATCTCCAGTACCACAAAAAAAATAATAATAATAACATATTAAGTAAAAAGGGCTGGGGGTGGAGCTTGGAGGTAGAATGCCCTTGGGTTCAATCCCCAGTATCTCACACACACACACACACAATTAAAAAGAGGCTAGGTATGGTGGTGCACACTCTAGTCCCAGCTACTTGGGAACCTGAGGCAGCAGGATCACTTTAGCCCAAGAGTTCAAGGTCAGTCTGGCCAACATAGTGAGACCCCATCTCAGAAAAAAAAAGGAAAAAGAAGAAGAAAAGGGAAAAAAGAAAGAGGAAACAAAAGATACAGTCTTTTTCAAAGATGATGGATTGGACAAATGAGCTAATTATAGTTTTTCTTAAAATCTCACTAAAACTGCAGAGAGATTTTTCTTTTTCTTCTTTTTTTTTTTTGTGTGTGGTACTGGGGATTGAACCCAGGGGCATTCTACACCCCTAACCCTTTTTATTTATTTATTTACTAATTTTGAAACAGGGTCTCACTGGGTGACTGAGGCCAGCATCCAACCTGTGATCCTCCTGTCTCAGCTTCCCAAGTACTGAGATTGTGTGCACCAACATGCCCTGTTGAGACCCCATTTCAAATAAAAAAATGAAAATAAAAAGGGCTGGGGGTTATAGCTCAAAGACAGAATGCTCCTGAGTTCAATCAAAAAAAAAAAAAAAAAGGAAAAAGAAGAAGCTGGTCCCAGTGGTTGCTTCTGGGGAAGAGAACCAGGTGGTTTGGGGAAAGAGGTGGGAGGAAGCCTTTTTTTACTGTTTACTTTTTTTCTTTCAATTAGTGCCAAATGCAGAAGGTACAAATGGAAAATCTAGCCAGGCATGGTGGCACACACCTGTAATCCCAGTAGTTGGGAGGCTGAGACAGGAGGGCCTCAGGCTCAAGGACAGCTTTAGCAAGTAGTGGGAGAGACTCTCAGCAACCTAGCAAGACCCTGTTTCAAAACAAACAATAAAAAGGGCTGAGAGTGCCAGGCCTGGTGGCACACACGTATAATCCCAGTACTGGAGAGGCTGAGACAGGAGGATCACAGGTTTGAGGATAGCCTCTGCAGGTAGTGAGACTCTCATCAACCTAGCGAGACCCCATTTCCAAATAAGAAATAAAATTGGGCTGGGGGTGTAGCTCAGAAGGTAGAATGCCCCTGGGTTTAATACCCAGTCACACACACACACACACACACACACACACACACACACACACACACACACCCCAGAAAAAAGAAAAGAAAAAGCTATTCCCTCCTGGCCAAAAAAAAATGTCATTCTGTTGGCTGTAGTCAGGGCTGGAGTCGATGGTGGCTGTGCTGTTATGGCAGCAAAGTTAGAAGGGGGTGGATTTGAGCAAGACTAGAGATAGAAGATGGCCATCGAGTGCTCAGCGCCCTCAAGGTGTTCTACTGTAGAGGCAGCATAGATGGGAGAACACATTCACATGAGAGCTTATCAGCGGGAGGACGGAGAGCAGCCCTAGCTCTGATGGGAAAAGGATTCCGCTAGGGAGGCTGAGCGGACTGGGACCCGACTTCCTGGACCTGCCCTCGTTTTAATCCCCACCCTGGTGCCGGGTCTCTCTGGCTCCTCTTGGCCGCTCCCTCTTCGGCTCTGACCCAGCGCCCCTTCCCCCAGGTGGCCAAGACCAAGCAGCAGATCGAGGAGCAGCGGGTGCAGGTGCAGGTGGTGGAGCGGGCCCAGCAGGTGGCGGTGCAGGAGCAGGAGATCGCCCGGCGGGAGAAGGAGCTGGAGGCCCGCGTGCGGAAGCCGGCCGAGGCCGAGCGCTACCGGCTGGAGCGCCTCGCCGAGGCGGAGAGGTAAATGCCCCTCCTCGGTCCCCACCCCTTCCACCCGGTCACCCCCCAGATCGAGAGGGCCTTTCCCAGCTGGACTCCTATGGAACAGAGGTTGCAGGAGCCTCTGTTTCCCCGGTGCTGAGCCTGTCTTTCTCTGGGAAGCAAGAACCCGTCCTGGGCTCCTCCCTTCACTTCCCTTCTGTCCTCAGGTCCCAGCTGATCATGCAGGCCGAGGCAGATGCAGAGTCCGTGCGGGTGAGTGAGGAGGCCTCCCAGCTGGCTTGTGCAGGGAGTGGTTTGTGGGATGCTGCTCGGGCTGGGGTTTCTTGTCCTCAACTATTCCCACCGATCCCGCCACACGTGGCCTGTCCCCTCCTCAGATGCGCGGGGAAGCCGAAGCCTTTGCCATAGAAGCCCGAGCCCGCGCCGAGGCTGAACAGATGGCCAAGAAGGCAGAAGCGTTCCAGCTGTATCAGGAGGCTGCACAGCTGGACATGCTGCTGGAGAAACTGCCCCAGGTCTGGGTGCGGGGTGGGGGCTGGGAGAGGAGGAGCCAGAACCAGGGACCCAGGGACGAGGCAAAATGAGCCATTGGGGAGAACCAACTAGGGCGCTATAAATTAGGGGTGGGAGCCGGGAGTGGTGGTGCATGCTTGCAATCCCAGTACTTGGGAGGCTGAGACAGGAGAATCTGGGTCTGAGGCCAGCCTCAGCTACTTAGTGAGGCCTCCGCAACTTAGTGAGACCCTGTTTCAAAATAAAGAATAAAAAATAGGGCTGGGGGTATAGCTTGGAGGTAGAATGCCCCTGGGTTCAATCCCTGGTACTGAAAAAAAAGTTAGGGGTGGGAAGCTGAGCGTGGTAGTGCACACCTGTAATCCCAGTACTCATGAGGCTGAAACAGGAGAATCACAGGGGTGGGGATTTAAGCCAGTGACCAAAGTCAGGAAAGATGATGGGCCATACAGGGTTCTAAAACTCAGGGTAAGTTGTTTGATGAGGGGTGTGGTCAGATCGGGCATCTCTTGCCTACCAGGTGGCAGAGGAGATCAGCGGCCCCTTGACCTCAGCCAATAAGATCACACTGGTGTCCAGTGGAGGTGGGACCGTGGGGGCATCCAAAGTGACCGGAGAAGTACTGGACATCCTAAGCCGCCTGCCCGAGAGCGTGGAAAGACTCACAGGTGTCAGCATCTCCCAGGTGAGGCCCCCTGGGGACGGGTGGTGAGAGTCTGAGTTTCTGTGTCCTGTGATCTCATAGGCCCAGCCCCCAGGAGCCTGGGAGTCCTGAGCCTTAATCCCTTCCTGTGTGTGAGATACAGTGCTAAGCTTCTGCATAGAAGGGGTTTTGTTTGTTTTAAATCAAACCACCTTTAGGATATGTAATATTTTGGAAAGTAAAGAAACTACTTCCAAGCCAGGTACAGCAGTAACACATACCTATAATCCCAGTAGTTGGGAGGATGAGACAGGAGGATTGCAGGTTTGAGACCAGCCTCAGCAATTTTAGCGAGGCCCTCAGTAACTTAGCAAGACTGTCTTTCAAAATTTTCCCCAGTAAACACACACATACACACACACACACACACACACACACACACATACACACACATGTTGCGCTCCCTTGTAATCCCAGTACTTGGGAGACTGAGACAGGAGGATCGCAGGTTCGCAGCCAGCCTCAGCTACTTAGTGAGGCCCTCCACAACTTAGTGAGACCCTGTTTCAAAAGAGAGAACAAAAAATAGGGCTGGGGTTGTAGCTCAGAGGTAGAATTCCCCTGGGTTCAATCCCCAGTACCACACACAACAAAAAACCTCTTAGACTCCCATGTCCCTCCCTACAGCCCATTTTTCTGAGCAGGGGCCAGGGAGAGTGAGCGGAGACCTGGTTCCCAACCATCATCTACTTTTATCTTTTTGCCAGGTGAACCACAAGCCTCTGCGAACAGCCTGAGCCCTCAGTCTGCGCCGGCGCCAAGCCTGTGGCTCAAGTTGCCTGAGTGGTCCCCCTGTTGCATGCACGCCAGCTGGCCTCCCCAGCATGTCCTTTGACAGTGGGGTTCCCCCCTCCATCTTCCTTGCCAAATAGCCTGTGCCTTGCCTTGGAGGGGGTTGCTTTCCTTCTGAACCCCACACGGCCATGACTGCCAGTACCCTAGGGGTCCCGTGCCATTCCTTGATGACGACCCCACTCCACCCCATCCCGACTTATTTAATTTCCTTATTAAATTAGACTCTCTGAGCCTGTGGTCTAGAATTCTTTTCCTGACAAAGACAGAGATGGTCTGAAGGTTCTTGCCCAATTAATTGTTGTGAGAACTGATACTTATAAAAAATAAAACAACCACTGGGCGTGGTGGCGCACGCTTGTAATCCCAGTACTTTGGGAGGCAGAGACCGGAGGATCCGGGTTCTCGGTCAGCCTCAGCTCTCTCGCTCTCTCTCTCTCCCTGTCTCTCTTCTCTCTCTCTACTTAGTGAGGCCCTCTGCAACTTTGTGAGACCCGGTTTCAAAATAAAGTATAAAAAATAGGGCCGGGGGCGTAGCGCGGAGGCAGAACGCCCCTGGGTTCAATCCCCAGTACCACAAAATAAATAAATAAATAAATAAATAAATAAATAAATAAATAAAACAACCAATTCAAGGGATGCTAGGATGTAGTTTGTCCCCTTGCATTGGTTGGGTTTTATAGACGGAGAAGACAAGTTATTTGTAGAGTTAAGAGTTTTAATTTTTTTTTTTTTTTTTGTGGTACCAGGGATTGAATCCAGAGGCGTTCTACCTCCGAACTACACCCCCGGCCCTATTTTTTATACTTTATTTTGAAACCAGGTCTCACGAAGTTGCAGAGGGCCTCACTAGGTAAAGAGAGAGAGAGAGAGAGACAGGGAGAGAGAGAAATAGAGCTGAGGCTGGCCGCGAACCCGTATCCTCCAGTCTCCGCCTCCCAAAGTACTGGGATTACAAGCGTGCGCCACCATGCCCAGCTGAGTTTTAATTTTTTTACAAAATGTTGGTCCTAGTCAGAAAAGCATGCTAAGAGCCAGGCGTGGTGGCGCACGCTTGTAATCCCAGTATTTTGGGAGGCGGAGACCGGAGGATCCGGGTTCGCAGCCAGCCTCAGCGCGCTCGCTCTCGCTCTCTCTCTTTCTCTCTCTCTCCCTCTCCCTGTCTCTCTCTCTACCTAGTGAGGCCCTCCGCAACTTCGTTCAGCCCAGTTTCAAAATAAAGTATAAAAAATAGGGCCAAGGGTATAGCGCAGAGGTAGAAGCCCCTGGGTTCAATCCCCGATACCGCAAAAAAAAAAAAAAAAAAAAAAGATAGAAGGAATGTTGGGAATTGCACTAGTTCCTAGAATTACTGAAATGATGACCAAGGGAAATACTAAATACAGCTCTCCCTGGGTATCCCAAGGGGATTAGTTGCAGGATACCAAAATCAGTGGGTACTGAAGCCCAAAATGAACTATACAAAATGGCATAGTATTTGCATATAACCTGTACATTCTCTTCTATACTTTTAAATCATCTCTAGATTACTTGCAATGCCTAATAAAATGTTATATAAGCCAGGCATGGTGGCACACACTTGTAATCCCAGTACTTGGGAGGCTAAGACTGGAGGATCGCAGGTTCACGGCCAACCTCAGCTACTTAGTGAAACCCTCCACAACTTAGTGAGACCCTGTTTCAAAATAAAAAATAAAATAGAGCTGGGGGTGTAGCTCGGAGGTAGAATGCCCCTGGGTTTAATCCCCAGCACCAAAAAAAAAGTTATAGTTATATTGTATAAATATATAATAACAAGAGAATAATAACAAGAATGTTTGTTACATGTTCAAATGTTAATTGCAGGGGTAGGGCACTTTCTATCAGATGTTGTTTGGATATGTAACCCCCATGGATATGGAAGGCTGAGTGAAGTTCATCTTTTTTTGTGTGTGTGTGGTACTGGGGATTGAACCCAGGGGCATTCTACCTCTGAGCTACACCCCCAGCTCTATTTCTTGTTCTTTATTTTGAAACAGGGTCTCACTAAATTGCAGAGGGCCTCACTAAGTAGCTGAGGCTGGCTGCGAACCCAGATCCTCCAGTCTCAGCCTCCCAAGTACTAGGATTACAAGGGTGCGCCACCACACCGGGCTAAACTCAAACTTCAAGTGTAGCTTTAAGACTTATTTTGTGTATTTAGGTGGGTGTGGTGACACAGGCCTGTAATCCTGGTACTTGGGACTCTGAGACAGGAGGATCCCAGGCTCAGGGACAGCCTTGGCAACTTAGTGACACCCCAGTTCAAATTAAAAAATAGCCAGGCATGGTGGCACACGCCTGTAATCCAGTACTTGGGAGGCTGAGACAGGATTGCAGGTTCGAAGCCAGCCTTAGCAATTTAGCTAGACCCTGTTTCAAAATAAAATTTTAAAAAAGGCCTGGGAGTGTAGCTGAGGTAGAATCCCCCTGGGGCTCAGTCCCCAGTTAAAAAAAGAAAATAAAGCTGGGCGTGGTGGTGCACGCTTGTAATCCCAGTACTTGGGAGGCTGAGGCAGGAGGATCGCAGGTTCGCAGCCAGCCTCAGCAACTTGTGAGGCCCTCCGCAACTTAGACCCTGTTTCAAAATAAAGAATAAAAAATCGGGCTGGGGGTGGAGCTCAGAGTTAGAATGCACCTGGGTTCAATCCCCAGCACCACAAGAAAATAAATAAGATAAAAAAGGGTTGGGGTGTAGTTTGCCCCTGGGTCCAATCCCCAGTACCACACACACAAAGTATGAGGTATTAGGCGTAGTGGCGCACACTTGTAATCCCAGTACTTTGAGGAGACCGGAGGATCTGGGTTCGCAGCCAGCCTCAGCTCTTTCTCTTTCCCTCTCTCTCTCTCTACTTAGTGAGGCCCTCCACAACTTCATGAGACCCGGTTTCAAAATAAATTATAAAAAATAGGGCCGGGGGTATAGCGCGGAAGTAGAACGCCCCTGCGTTCGATCCCCAGTACCGCAAAAAAAAAAAAAAAAATAGAATGGGATTTTCAAGGTGGGGCATGGTCGTAATCCCAGTACTGGGGAGGCTGAGATAGGAGGATCACATCGAAGCCGGACTGTGCAACTTACTTAGTGAGACCATGTTTCCAAATAAGAAAATTGGGGCTGGGTGTGGTGGCACACTCTTGTAATCCTAGTACTTGGGAGGCTGAGACAGGAGGATCACAGGTTCACAGCCAGCTTCAGCTACTTAGTGAGGTCCTCCGCAACTCACTGAGACCTTGTTGTCTTTTTTTTTTTTTAATTTTTTTTTTGCGCGGTACCGGGGATTGAACGCAGGGGCGTTCTACCTCCGCGCTATGCCCCTGGCCCTACTTTTTATACTTTATTTTGAAACCGGGTCTCACGAAGTTGCGGAGGGCCTCACTAAGGAGAGAGAGAGAGAGAGAGAGAGAGAGCTGAGGCTGGCCACGAACCCGGATCCTCCGGTCTCTGCCTCCCAAAGTACTGGGATTACAAGCATGCGCCACCACGCCCGGCTGAGACCTTGTTTTAAAATAGAGTAAAAAATAGGGCTGGGGATGTAGCTCGGAGGTAGAATGCCCCTGGGTTAAATCCTCAGT
>PVJS01062934.1:0-10609 GCA_004027185.1 Glis glis | reverse complement strand
ACACACACACACACACACACACACCACACACACACACACACATCTGTTGGGGAAAGTGAAAGAATGAATGAAAGCACTAGCGGCAGGGGGTGCTTGGCCTCGGTGGGCTTGTGCGGCTGCGGGGCCTGGAGAAGGCCCGTCCTACGGCCCGTCGTGTTCCAGGGCAGGAAGAAGCCTGGAGCGCCCAGCCTGCTCTAGGGAGACTCAGGAGCAGCCGCTTCCCCTCCTGGCCGACCTCGCCCGGGGGCTGCACCGACAGAGACAGTGCCCACACACCGTTAGCGCCGACACCACGGAGCTCCGGGAAGGCTCCAGGACTGGGTGCTTTCTTCAGGGCTGGGTCCTGAGCTTCCCATTCTCTTGTTCTCTCCAAAGGGACAGGCAGCCGGGCATGTGGCATACACCTATTATCCTAGTACTTGGGAGGCTGAGACAGGAGGATCACAGGTTCGAGGCCAGCCTTGGAATTTAGCAAGACCCCTGTTTCAAAATATAAATAAATAAATAAATAAATAAATAACATAGGGCTAGGAGTGTAACTCGGAGGTAGAACACCCCTGGGTTCAATCTCCAGAACCCCCCCCCCATACACACGCAAAATGGTAGGTGTGTGCCTGTAATTCCCAGTACATGGGAGGCTGAGACAGGAGGATAACAGGTTCGAGGCCAGCCTCAGCAACTTAGCGAGACTCTCAGCAACATAGGGAGACCCTGTTTCCAAATAAGAAAGAAAAAGGGCTGGGGTGTAGCTCAGAGGTAGAATTCCTCTGGGTTCAATCCCTATTTACCTCCCCCCAGTAATAATAATAATTACGGGGAGTGCAGACACAACGCTCAGGACACAGCAACACCAGACTGTCCCCTCGGGACACAGCAAGAATCCTCTCATCTAGCACCCACCTGCCCATTTTGTAAATGACAAAACCGAGGCTCGGAGAAGCTAAAGGTCTCGCCCGAGCCTCCTGCTAGGTGAGCAGCAGAGCCAGGATCGGAAGGGCGGCTGGCGGCCATGCTCTTCACCACCACGCTCAGCACACGGAGCCGATGTGCTGACTCTGCCCCTTCCTGACGCAGGAATCAGGGAAGTAAAGACCTGCTTCCAAGCCTGACTTGGCCCTGGGATATGGTGACCGGTGGCCGCAGTGCTGCCTGGGAGAGTTTAGCTGGACACGGGACACCAGTCCATTGCTGCTAAGAAAGGAAACGGCTCTGGCCAACCGAGCGCTCGCAGTGGGTGGGGGGCCGCCCGAGCCTGTGCTGGGATCCTCCCGCGTGGGCCTCGCAGCCACCCAAGGTCTGGGCTCTTTGCAAATGAGACACCAAAACCCAGGCTGACGATCTGACCTGCGCCCCAAGCCAGGTCCGGGTCAGCTTAGCCCCGAGGCCAAGGCTGTCAGACCAAGGAGGAAGGGAAGACTTCAAATAATGCTCCGTGCATGTATGAAGGTATCACACCAGCCTCACCAACAGCTATGCACGGCTCTCCAGGCCAGGCTGTTCCTGCGTGTCGGGGAGTCCGTCTTCCACAGCTGGCCTGGCTTCTAACTGACAAAGAGTCATCGACGTTACAGGACGAATGTGCCCTTCCGATGCTCGTTTACATTACAGGGTGATTAAGTCAAGCGAATGAGCCTATCCATTCCTTTATATACTTTTTTTTAAGGTACTGGGGATTGAACCCAGGGGCACTCTACCTCTGAACTACACCCCCAGCCCTATTTTATTCTTTATTTTGAAACAGGGTCTCACTAAGTTGCAGAGGGCCTCACTAAGTAGCTGAGGCTAGCCGTGAACCTGCCATCCTCCTGTCTCAGCCTCCCAAGTACTGGGATTACAAGCGTGTGCCACCACGCCCGGCTTGGTACTGGGGTTGAACCCAGGGGCATTCTATCTCTGAACTACACTCCCAGCCCTTTTAATTTTGAAACAGGGTCTTTCAAGGTTGCTGATGCTGGTCTTGAAGTTGCAATCCTCCTGTCTGAGCCTCTCTAGTCCTGGGGTTACGGGCATGTGCCACCATGCCCTGATCCCAGTGTTTTTATGTTTTATTTTGAGACAGGGCTTTGAACTTGCGCTCCTCCTGCCTCTGCCTCCCAAGTCTCTGGGATTACAGGTGTGTGCCGCTGTATGGTAATAGACTTTTTTTAAGTAGGTTTAGGTTTACATAAAAATGGAGTGTGAAGCACAGAGTTCCCACACACAGCCTTACCCCTTGTTCCCCATTTCCCTCCTTCTTAGTGTGATACATTGTTGCAACTGATTAGATGATATTGCTAGATTGTTATCAACTGAAGCCCATAGTTTACCTTAGGGCTCAGTGTTTTTGTTGTATTTTCTTTGTGTGTGTGTGTGTGTGGTACTGGGGATTGGACCCAGGGGCACTCTGCCACTGAGCCATACCCCCAGCCCCTGTGCGTGGCGTATTTCCCCTTGCATAATGTCATCTAGATTCATCCACCTTGTTGTAAATGGCAGACTTTCCTCCTTTTAAAAGGTTGGAAGCTAAGTCAGATGTGGTGGTGCATGCCTGTCATCCCAGTGCTTGGGAGGCTGAGACAGGAGGATCACAGGTTCAAGGTCTGCCTCAGCAAGTTAACAAGATCCTCAGCAACTCAGCAAGACTGTTTTCAAATAAAAAATTAAAAGGGCCGGGAGTCTAGCACGGTGGTAGAATGCCCCTAGGTTCAATCCCCAGTACCAAAAAACTAAGTAAACTCACTGCAGTGTCTGAGTCTAGAACACTTTCCTGCACATAGTAGGCACTCAGTAAGTAGTTCGTAGAATGACTTGTTCCAGTAAACCGCTCCAGAGGCATCAGACCCCGCTCCGATTAGGTGACAAGGTCCCTCCCCCCTACAGGTGCCCTGTTCTGCCTCCTGCTGACCATGTTGCCTCTGCATACTTTCTTTTTAAAAATATTTTAATTGTAGTAAAATGCACATAGCATAAATTTGCCATGTTAACCATGTTTAAGCAGAGCGCTCGGTGACCTTCATGTTACTGTGCAGCTGCGCCACCACGCATCTCCAGGACTTGCTCATCTTGCAATGATGAGGGTGCCCTTAAGCGGGAACCCCAGTTTCCTCTTCCCGCAGCCTCGCGCCCTGCCCTCCTCTCCCACGCCCGCCTTCGCCCCGCATGATGTCAGGGGTCCTCCGTGTCCAGGCGAGTCCGCATTTTGTTCGTTAAGGCGGATGGACCACATTGTGTTTACCCGTTTACCCGTCCGTGGAGATTTGGGCGGCTTCTGCCTCCTGGCTGTTGCAAATAACGCTGCTGTGGACATGGGTGTGCAAATATCTGAATCCCTGATTTCAATTCTTTCGAGTATATCCCCAGAGGTGAAATGGCTGGGACATTGTTTCTTCCCTTAAAGAAAATTAAGCCGAAGCTGGGCGTGGTGGCGCACGCTTGTAATCCCAGTACTTGGGAGGCGGAGACCGGAGGATCCGGGTTCGCGGCCAGCCTCAGCTACTTAGTGAGGCCCTCTGCAACTTAGTGAGACCCGGTTTCAAAATAAAGGATAAAAAATAGGGCTGGGAGTGGAGCTCGGAGGTAGAAAGCCCCTGGGTTCAATCCCCGGTACCGCAAAAAAAAAAAAAAAAAAAAAATCAAGCCAGGCATGGTGTCGAGGCCTGTCATTCCGTATTTGGGAGGCTGAGATGGGAGGATTTCAGGTTTGAGGCCAGCCTTGGCAACTTAGTGAGACCCTCAGCAACTTAGCAAGATGCTGTTTCAAAATAATAAATAAAGCCCGGCATGGTGACGCACGCTTGTAATCCCAGTACTTGGGAGGCTGAGACTGGCGGATCCAGGTTCACCGTCAGCCTCAGCTACTTAGTGAGGCCTCCGCAACTTAGTGAGACCCTGTTTCAAAATAAAAAAATAAAAAATAGGGCTGGGGTGTAGCTTGGAGGTAGAACGCACCTGGGTTCAATTCCTGGTACTGCAAAAAATAAATAAATAAATAAATAAATAATAATAAATAAATAAATAAAAAGGGCTGGGGATATAGCTCAGAGATAGAAAGTCCCAGGGTTCAATCCCAAGTACCAAAACAGAAAAATAAAAATCAAGGTTCAACCACTGGATTCCTTGGTGGCCTCATTGTCTGGGATTTTCCCTGGACCCCCTGGAACTAGAAATAGGGGCAAGGGGCACATAGCTTCCTGTTGGCTGTTTTATTGTTGTTGGTTTGGTTTTACTTTGTTGTTGTTGTTGTTTGTGGAACTGGGAATTGAACCCACGGGCATTCTACCTTTTTTAGACACCCTGGGAGTGTAATCTCAGTACTTGGGAGGCTGAAACAGAAGGATTACAGGTTCACAGCCATCCTCAGCAACTTAGTGAGGCCCTCTGCAGCTTAGTGAAACCCTGTTTCAAAATAAAAAGAATAAAATAGGTCTGGGGATGTAGCTCAGAGGTAGAATGCCCCTGGGTTCAATCCCCAGTACCACACACCAAAAAAACACCCTGGGAGGAAGATGTGTGAAAGCCCCCCTCCCACTCCCCCACGCCTTCCAGTAGCTCAAAATACCTCTTGTTTTAGGAAGCGACATCGGGGAGGCAGCTTGTGGCTCTGAGACACAGTATCACAAGTGGCTAGGAGCCCAGAGAAACCAGGACAGGCGCGCTGGGGACGGGGACTGGAGATGGAGCTAATTTTAGTGGCAGAAGAGGCTGGGAGGAGGGGGGGGAGAGAGAGAGAGAGAGAGAGAGAGAGAGAGAGAGCACACTGGCAGAGGCTGTGGTGTTGGTGGCAATGGGGGGATTGCTGACGGGACCCAGTGCAGAGTGTGCTGTGCGCGTGTAAAACCCTGCGCCCAGGCCACGGTCACAGGAGAACAGCGCTGACTGCAGCTGTGGGGACTTCCGCGTCAGCTGCTTCTTCTTCTTCTTCTTCTTCTTCTTCTTCTTCTTCTTCTCCTCTTCCTCCTCCTCCTCCTCCTCCTCCTCCTCCTCCTCCTCCTTACTGGGGATTGAACCCAGGGACATTCTACCTCCAAGAAACACCCGCAGCCCTTTCTGGTTTTTGTTTGAAACAGGGTCTTGCTGGGTTGCTGAGAGCCTCACTGAGTTGCCGAGGCTGCCCTTGAACCCGTGATCCTCCCGTCTCAGCCTCCCAAGTATTAGGATGACAGGTGTGCGCCACCGCGCCCAGCGCATCGGGCCCTCTTTACCTGCACCTTCCTGCCTTCTATGGGCAAGCCTCCGTTCTTGCCCCCTCTTATGAGCAAGGAAGCTGAGGCACTGGGACTGATATCGTTCCCTGTGAGAATGAACCGAGCATCCGGGAAACAAAGAATCACCAACGCGAAGGCGCCGGCATGTGAGCTGACCGAAATCCAGGGCTGATGGGCTCTTCAGGTCACAGAAAGCGGCCAAGCGCGGGAGTCTAGGAATGCGGGTGGACCTGGAGAAAATTCTGGCTCTTCCACTGGCTGGCACAGGGGCCTCTCTGACCCCGTTTCCTTTCCTATGAAGTGGGACGATGCCTCCCACCCCCCAGTGTTGTGGTGAGGAGCCAGGAGATGACAATGCAACACACCCACCAGAGCTCCCGTTCTGGGGCAGGTGCTCAGTAAACAGTTAGGCCTCGGTATCCGCGATGTTTGGGGGTGATATTGGCAGGTGAAGAGGGAATTCTGCATTCATTCCAAAATGACTTGCTGTCCCGACACAAACAATGTGTTCGAGGTGATAGATATGCTAATTACTCTGGGTTGATCATTACACGTTATGTACATGTATTGAAATATCACATTTTACCCCCATAAGTATGTACAATTATGAAGTGTTGATTAAAACATAAGTAAGTGCGCAGTGGTGCACACAGGTAATCCCAGTAGTCGGGAGGCTGAGACAAGAGGATCGCAAGTTTGAGGCCAGCTTCAGCAACTTAGCAAGACCCTCAGCAACTTAGTGAGACCCCGTTTCAAAATAAAAATGCTTAGGGTGTGGCTTGGAGGTAGAATGCCCTGGGTTTAATCCCCAATACCAAAAAAGTTTTTTAATTAAAAAATAATAAGTAATAATAACTAAGTCAGGCACAAAAAATTGCTTGTGGTGTTCCTACTATGTGTCAGCCCTGAGGATACAGTGGTCAAGACCTGGGCCTGTCCCTCATCCTCAGAGAGCGTCAGTTAGCCATCCTGCACCCAGCTGCCTGATAAACCCACTGAAACCATGATGGGAGCGGCAAGAACTAGCCCTTCCTGCTAGCAGAGCCTGCTCTGTGAGCCCTGTACAAACAAGAAACATCTGGTCTTCACAAAGATCCTGTAAGGTAAGACTGTTATCCACATTTTACCTGTGAGAAACCAATGCCCAGAGAGGTTAAGTAACTGGCACATGGTCACACAGCTGGCAAGCACACGAGCAGGAAATGGAACCCAGCAGCGTGATCCTGGAGTCTGTGTTCTTTCCCACTTTGCTTTCTCACCCCTCGGAGAGAAATCACCACCAGTCCCGTGAGCCATGGCTGGGCACTCTTCCCGTTATGTGTATCTCAATGAATCCTTTGTAACAATCCTGTGAGATTCTTTTCGTGTGTGTGTGTGTGTGTGTGTGTGTGTGTGTGTGTGTGTGTGTGTGCATTTCCCTCCAAGCTACACCCAGCCCTTTTTACTTTTTATTTTGAAACAAGGTCTCACTAAGTTGCTGAGGCTGGCCTCAAACCTGGGATCCTCCTGTCTCAGCCTCCCAGTACTGGGATCTTGCCAGTCCCCATTTTACAGAGTGTCTGAAGCACAGAGAGTTAGCAACTTGCCCAGAATGCTGTCGCCGCGAGGACTCCAGGGCTGAAGTCCGTGGTGGGGGGCCCTGCGCCCCGCCGCCCGTGCTCCTCGCAGGAAGGCTTTTGCTTTGTTTCTGTTTCGGTGTCTGTGTAAACGCCCGCGAGCCCTCCCTGGACGTGGGGCGCCATCAGCTGATGGAGGTGAATGTTTTCGAGACTGGAGTCGCTGTGCTCCTTCCCTCGGCGTTGTTGTCCCCGCACTAATGCAGCACGACATGTCTCTCTTCCGTCAGGCACTTTAGATAAATGCTATTTTCCCCCCTAAAAAATATATTTTTTTTTCCCGAAGAAAATAGCAAGTGGGAAAGAAATGCAGAGACTTGGGCAGGGAGAGAAAAGGCTCCCTCGGGCTCCGGCAGGGTCTCCGCGCTGGCCTCCCGGGCACAGGAGGAGGCCGCCGTGTGCCCTCGCCGGTGTCACCAACTCCGGTCTCACGATGTCTCCTCTGCTCTTAGCCACGTTAGTGACGTTTCCGATTCCACGTGTTTGGATTTTCGTGTCTGCAGGTTCTGATCCCTTTTAATCCCGCTTCATCTTGTGTCGTGGTTTCGTGTCCTGTGGCAGGAGTTTTGAACCACGGCACTGTTGACATTTTGGGTGTGAGGGGCTGTCCCAGGCATTGTAGGACATTGAGCACTGTCACCAGCGTGTACCCGTTACATGCTAGTAGCAAGCCGGCCGCGGTGGCGCACACCTGGAATCCCAGTACTTGGGAGGCTGAGGCAGGAAGAGCACAGGCTCAAAGCCAGCCACAGCAACTTAGTGAAACCCTGTTTGAAAATAAAAATGAAAATGGTTAGGGTGTAGTTTGGAGGTAGAATGCCCCTGGGTTCAATCCCCAGTACCCCCCCACACACACATGCGAATAGCATCGCCTCCCCAACTGTGACAACCAAAAATGGCTCCAGACATTGTCAGATGTCCCCTGGGGGAAGGGACGGGGTGGCTGTGTTGTCCCAGTTGGGAATTGCTCGACAGAGCTGAGGGTGCAGCTCAGTGGCAGATCACTTGCCTGGCGTGGACGGGGGTTCCATCCCCAGTACTGCAGAGAGAGAGAAGTGCTCTATAGATATTTACAAGCATGTCTTACATTGCTTAAACTATATGCTAAGGATTGTTTTATAATCAGTGTTGGTAACTTAACTGTCTAGAAGCTTCGTGGCTCTGTTTCTGCCGGTTCTGCGTAAAGCGCCTGGGTTCCTGAGTGTCTGATTATTTCCGGTTGTGTGACACTCATCTTCCTCAGGACACTGTTGGAGGCCATAAAGGAAGGTACATCCTCCATGGACGACTTTTAGTTATGTTCTCCAGGTGCCGGAGCGCCTCAGCTCTCTCTCTGTCTCAAGCTACCTTGCACTTTTGGACATCCCCACCCACCCACCCATGTCTTGGAAATTTAAATTGCCAATGTCTGCAAAAACCAATCTGTAGCTGTAATTTCTCTGAGGTTTTGTTTTTCTTTCTCTGCTGAGTGCTGAAGGAATTTTCCTCAAACTCTGGGAATAGGAGAATGGAGGGAATTTACTCCAGGTTTCTTACCTTAAAGCTACAGCCCTTTGGGGTCCCATCTTGATTTGGGGGATCTCCTTTTAGACTCTGTCTCACGGGTGGGCCCTGGATTTCGCCTCCCCGCCCCCGCTCCCCAGGAGACCAGAAAAATCAAAATAGCAGTTTTCTGGGTTAGACAGATGCCCTCGGGGCAAAGTGGTTTTATGTTCCAGTTGCCTTCGGGAAGTTCCTGACTTCACTTATTTTTGGGGGCAGATAATTACCTATTAAATCACTTGGCTTTTAGTGCTGCAACAAGATGGTGTTTGGATTCTGTGTGGGGTTTATCACTGTTTTAGCAAGAGGGTCAGTCTCTGTGGATAAAACCACAGAGAAATTGAGGCCCAGAGGGTTGAGCGACTCACCCAAGGACACGCAATAAGTGGGAGAACCAAGACTCAAGCCCACGTGGTCCAGATATTGACTCTCAGCCACTCGCGGTGTCATCACGAAGGCTTTGAGCCTGCGCTGTGCTAAGTGCTAGGAAGAAAACAACAACAACAACAATAATGATAGCCGGGCGTGGTGGCGCATGCTTGTAATCCCAGTACTTGGGAGGCTGAGACAGAAGGATCGCAGGTTTGCAGCCAGCCTCAGCTACTTAGTGAGACTCTGTTTCAAAATAAAGACTAAAAAATAGGGCTGGGGGTGAAGCTTGGGTAGAATGCCCCTGGGTTCAATCCCCAGTACCGCAAAAAAAACAATAATAATAATAATAATGCCGAGCCAGACCTGGTGGCGCATGCTTATAATCCTAGTACTTGGGAGGCTGAGACAGGAGGATCTGGGTTCGCAGCCAGCCTCAGCTACTTAGTGAGGCCTTACACAACTTAGTGAGACCCTGTTTCAAAATAAAGAATAAAAAAAAAAAATAGGGCTGGGGTGTAGCTCGGAGGTAGAATGCCCCTGGGTTCAATCCCGAGTACTGCTAATAATAATAATAATAATAATAATAATAATGCCAAGAGACTGAGTGCCGGTGGAATGTGCCTGTAACTCCAGCTGCTCAGGAGGCTGAAGCAAGAGGATCAATCACTTGAGCCTGGGAGACCAAGACCAGCCTGGGCTCTCGAAAAATAATGGGACCAGGAGAACTGATGTCAGGGCCGGTTGTTTAGGGTCTGCACTTTGATTAAAGGTGCCCTGAAGCCGGGGTGGTGGTGCACACCTGTAATCCCAGGACTTGGGAGGCTGAGACAAGAGGATCACAGGTTTGAGGCCAGACTCAGCTACTTAGCAAGACCCTCAGCAACTTAGTAAGGCCCTGTTTCAGAATAAAAAGTAAACAGGTCTGGGGGTGTAGCTTATGCCCCTGGGTTCAATTCCCACTGTATATACAGATGTGAGTCTTTTTTTTTTTTTAGCTTTTTATACTGGGATTATTGGAGAAACCCCAGCTAGCTCCCCTCCCCGCAGAGCCGGACCTCCCTGCAAGGCTGGATGGAATCGGTCTCTATGCCTCCAGAACTGGGCTCGGGCAGACCGTTCTGTGTGGGGAGCAAGCCCTTCCCACCTCACCCTGGGTGACTCTCTCCTGCCGTCTCTGCAGCCTCTGGGCACCCAGAAACCCAGACCTGACAGCCTTCCTCCCCGTCTCCCACGCGGCGGCGTGGAAAGCCCCCGGGGCCTGGCGCAGGGCGTGCGAGGCGGCCAGGGCTGCAGTCAGCACGCCGCCTCTCCAGCCCCGTGGACTGGATCCGGATCCAAGCTGACAGATTGGCCACTGGCTGCGTGCCGAGGCCCAGCCAGAGCTCGGCAGTTGCTTTCTGGCCTGGACAGGTGGCTGCCACCTCGTGGCACATCGGGCTCTTCTGGGGGGTGGGCGATGCTCTGCCTGGAAGGACAGCTTTGAGGGGGTCTGGGAGCCGCCTTGGGAACATGCTGAGAGCCACAGAGTACAGTATGTTCACCATAAAACCCATGGTGGATATTACATTTGTTTTTTAAATTTACTTTAATTGCGGTTAAAACATACACAACATAACCCGGATCATTTGGACCACTCTTTGATGTGGCATTAAGGATATTCACAGCTGGGTGCCATGGCACACACCTTTTAATCCCAGGACTTGGGAGGCTGAGACAGGAGGATTGCAGGTTCACGGCCAGCTTCAGCAATTTAGCAAGGCCCCCTGCAACTTAGGGAGACCCTTTTTTTTGTGGTACCAGGGATTGAACCCAGGGGCATTCTACCTCTGAGCTACATCCCCAGCCCTATTTTTTATTCTTTTTTTTTTTTTTTTTTTTTTTTTTTTTTTTTTTTTT
>PVJS01062933.1:0-10608 GCA_004027185.1 Glis glis | reverse complement strand
TATCAACATCTTCTTTCACAATAATAAAGGAACAGTGCTTCTGAGTAAGGGTACTATCCTCTTCTGTCCTTCCAGACTACTAACCATTTCCCTTACAACCGAAATTGTGCAATAATTTTTTTAAGTCTGTGCCTTAGAATTATCTGGAGCAAAGCTAATTGCTGACTGGAAATTACAAATGATAAATAGGGAGTGTCTTCTGGCACTAGCAGTTCCATATTATTACTTCTGTCACCATTGTCTTCCTATGTGATGAGTAATATCACATTAATATTTCACCTTTCATATTACCAAAATGTGTGAAGTAATGCTTACCTTTTATTATCATCATGGAGTTTAATTAGAACACATAAATTATATCAGAGATCTTGCCACCAAAAAATGTGTCTCCTCAGCTAGACTTCAGAAAACTTTGACAATGCACATTGTATCCTCCTTTTCAGCCCTTCCACTGGTCTTTTGCAAGCTGAAAATTTCAAGAGTAAGACTTTTAAAACATTTTCTTTGTTGTTTTTCCTCTCTAACATTGATTTCTAAACCATTGCATGTAAGGACAGTTCTGCCACTTACAAGCAATTTGAAAACAATGAACATTTTTTTTCATTTCATCTCTTCAAAGACCTCAGTGAGAATTAAGTCTCTACCACCAAAACAATTAATTCACTCATTTGACTTTTATGGGAAAATATGCATGTAAGCAATAATAAAATTTCTCTCACCTTATCTCAAAAGATAGTATAATATGGTGGTTAAGAACATGGACTCTGGGGTTGACCTGGCCTTGTTTTAAGTATAGCTTGCTCTGCCACTTCCTGTCTGAATGGACTTCGGGAAGCCACTTAACCTCAGTAAGCCTCAGCAATAATAGTATCATAGGGTTATTGTGAGGCTTAAATGATTTCATGCAAATGAAAGGCTTAGCACAATACTTATCATATATTAGGCACTCAATAAATAGTATTCATTGTAATTATTAATAATGATAAATTCAGCTCCTTACCTACTTATATGGAAACGAACATATGGGAAATTTGGATTCCGTATTACTTTCCTCAGAGAAATGGAACATGGCTTGGCAAATAGTTATTTGCAAGAATGCTTCACAACATTAAATTCACATCTGTGCAGCAATCGAAATATTGCCCACATAATATTTACTGTGCCTTATCCTTAACCCTGGCCAGAATGGGGAAGTAGTTGTGTGACTGGATCAATTAGTTTCTCAGGCCCAAGTTCAAAGTCAATTCATAAGAGCCAGACAAAATAACTTAGAGTGAAAAGTATCTTGATTTTCCCAATCTCTGCACAGAAAAAGTAACCTGTGTGCTGGGGGAATGTGAGGCAGGCCTACCAGATATCTAACTCCAGCCAGAGATTTTAAGTGAATTGTGGCTTTTTAATTAGAGACTTAATTGCCTTTGGTCTTTCTTGTAGCATTTACTCAAAGTTCAAGAGGAATACAAAAGGAAAGAAGCTGAACTTGAAAAAATTAAAGATGACAAGTTACAGGTGGAAAAAATGTTGGAAAATCTTAAAGAAAAGGTACAGGAGTCCTAAGTGACCCTTTCCCCTTTCCCTTTTTTCAATGACAGTGAGCCTGCCCTGGAAGTTTCTGCAGTAGAAATCAATATGAAATGTTTGGTTGGTTGGGGATTAAAATTGCCTTTCCAGGATCATTCTTATATCAATTCTTATATCATTCTTATATCATTCTTATATCAAAATTGCCTTTCCAGGATCATTCTTATAAGAATGAATCCTTGGCATTTGTAAAGGTCCTGGAGAGTATACTTCTCAATGAATAAAAAAATCAATCCATCCCTAAAGTTCCCCAGTCTTCTCTCTTGGAGAAGACCAGAGTGCACACCTCCTCCCTGCTTACTCTTGTCAAGCAAGAAGAACCTCCAGTGAGGACCTCTGGGAGACTACTAACATCTGGATGGATTACTGCATCAAAACCATGGGTCAGGTGCCCAATCTATTTAAGGGGTATAAAGTCTAATGATAGGTGTCTTCTTGCCATACCTCTCTTCTCTTCTCTATGCCTGAATATTCAGCTGAAGTTATTCTCTGAAAAAGAAGGCTCATTGAGCAGAACTGCCTGGTTCCTGGTTTTAATGTATCAGAAGGAAGAGAAAGATTAGGAGCTTGGACCAAGAGTTCAAAATCAATGATGATACAGTTCCCCAAGAGCTTCTGCTCTTTATCTTCTTGGCTTAGCTCAGGAAGATGCAATGCATAAGGGCCTGGGGTATGTTTACCAGCACAGTGACATCCCCCAGAGTATCATTAGGAACTGGCAACCTTGGAGTCATTGAAATGAATGATTGAAAGTGTTTGCTTCTGGAAGCCATTTGCAATATGCTTTTAATTCTTCCACATCATAAAACCAACACACTTTCCAGTTTTGTGGGTGCTATTAAAGAAACGAGCACAATCCCAGAGAAATTCATTCATCAAGCATTTAATTGAAAAGTGCCAAAGCTGCTCTACTTATCAGGACTTTCCTCATACTATCAGAGCTTCTAAATTGTCCCATAGCTGCCACATAGCTCAGTTTCACTTTCCACATGAAATGGACTGTGTATCCAGAAGGCTGTGGATGTGCAGAGGGTTACACTAATGACATGTGCTTAGAATCACTATTTAGGGTTGACATCACAATTTGACTTAAGGAAATTTTGAGTGTAAGCAGCTTTCTGCTTTGTAAAGAATTTCACTTAAAGAAATAAGAGGTCAGGTGGCATAGAAAAAACTTGCCATATTGTGCCTAAGGATGAGTATTTCCCATTTTGAAACTGAATATCCCATGTAGTGGTGGCTAAAGAGGACAAGGAGAGAGATCCAATTGATTAAAAAAAAGTGAGTCAGAATATGTTTTTCCTGTTATTTTAAGCAAGGCTTCTTTCAGAGAAATTCATGACAGTTCATTATAAACTGATCTTCTCTAGGAAGCTGATTTGTGGCCAAATATTTCAACCTGACACAATTAGGTTAGGAAGCAAAGTACCATCACATTAGACTGCAAAAGTAATTTTAGGTTGAAAGGAAAGCAGTAAGTTTTGGTGAGGAGGGATCTTTTTGTTGTTTTTGTTTGGGTTTCTTGACAGTAAGCCACAGTGTGAGTTATTGTCAGTCTTTTGCAATATAACAATGGGACTTATGTCTTACTGCAGAAAGAGCTAGCACTTTGAATCTGCTAGTAAAACTCAAGGTAATAAACATCCCATCAATATACATTCTAATTTGTTTAAATACCAGCTATAATAAAGTCAAAATCAGGTTTCAGTAAGGCAGCAGTTCTACTGAAGACAGCTAAAACTTTTCAGGAAATCTTAACATCTTAAATCAACCCCAATCTGTTTAATTCTCACACTTAAAAAATGGCCTACTGGATCACTTAATGTTTAAAGGGTTTTAGAAGCTGATGAGAAACCTGTAGCTTAGAAGTGAGCCAATGGTTTAAATCAAATGTGGCATAATGGTTACTGCCTGGGTTGGATTCTAAAGACCAAAGATTGAATGGGTCATCAAGAAAGAGTTCCCCTATGGCAATAGCCAGGAAGCCTGTAAATCCACAAAACATGTCTCGCAGCATAGACTATTCATTTCATTCAGAGGCAGCATCCAGGAAGCTTTGGAGATTTCTTTAAAGAAAACAGAAGGAATCCTGTCCCTGCTGTGGGCATGTGGATGGGAAGAAATGACAAAGCATCTGAGCATGTCCTGCTCCCTCCCCCGGAGCATTTACCCCAGCATTTTCTTTTACAACAGTAAAAGACTGAAGTAGTGAGAATGAAGCTAATAAGTAGTCCCCCCCCCTTTTTTTTTTTACTGGGGATTGAACCGAGGAGCATTCTACCTTCAAGCTACACCCCCAGCACTTTTTTAATTTTTATTTTGAAACAGTGTCTCACTAAGTTGCTGAGGGTCTTGCTAAGTTGCTGAAGCTGGCCTGGAACCTGGGATCCTCCTGTACCAGACTCCCAAGTACTGGGATTATAGGAGCAGAAATTCTTTTATTCCTCTGAAGACTCTTCCTTCATATACATAATACAGAAAAGCTATTCCGAGTATCCTAAGACAGAAGGGAAGATCCATGAATGGATCCATGTCTAGAGGCATGAATTTCACCTAAGTATGTCTTACAGAACCTACCTGCTACACCCAGAGAGAGAAAAGTTTTCAACAAAGAAGGCCACTGATTAATTATAATTTTGCTCATGATCATTTCTTGCTGTAAAGTCAGGAATATTCTAGCTGATAATGTCCTTATTCCAGAGAAGAAAGGGAGAGAGAGTCACTAGTCAATAAATCAAGGCTCTCATTTTTAGTTCAAAAGCCAACATTTGATTACCTGTTAGTGAACTGGCTACTTTTAAAGATTCTCCATTCAGAGACGGGACTTACCATTAGCAGAGTGTGGACCTAAAATAAAATTTAAAAAAGATCCTCATAACAGAGTGACCGGAGATTAAACACTGGCTCTGCCACTTCTTAACAATGTGACCTTAGCCAGCTTACCTAATTTCTCCTAGCCTTACTTTCCTCATCTGTGGAATGGAGATAATACATATCTAACAGTAGTTGACATCTAGTTAATGCTTAATAAATGTCAAGTCTGGTTTCCCAGATTACTTGTATAGACTCAAGAATGAGGAAGGCAAGCCAGCTGTGGTGGTGCACAGGAGGATCGCCACCCAGTACTTGGGAGACTGAGACAGGAAAATCACAAGTTCAAATCCAGCCTCGGCAACTTAGCAAGACACTCGGCATCTTAGTGAGACCCTGTTTCAGAATTAAAAAATAAGATAGGTCTGGGGGTATAGCCCAGAGGTACAATGCCCCCCCCGGCTTCACTCCCCAGTAACACGCACACACACACACACAAGAATGATGAGGGCCTAAAAAAACTGGAAAAGATAAATGTTTAAATGTTTCTGTGTTTTGAAGCCATATAAACATGCTTTTGTAATCCATACTGTTTTTTCCTCCCATTCTATAATCCAAACTGGGCAGTATTGCTTTTATGGTCCTGTGTTACCAGTTGTGTAGTTAGTTGAAATAAACTCTATTGCCAGATATGGCAAACTGACCTAGGAAGCATGTTATTCCCACAGGAAAACTGTGCTTCCAGACTCTGTGCATCAAGCCAGGAAAGTGACTACCCTCTTGAGAAGACCATGAACAGCAGCCCTATCAAATCTGAACGAGAAGCACTGCTAGTGGGTAAGGAAGCTAACACACACACACCCATAGGATACTGGGGAGGAAACAAATGGGTTACCTAAAATTGATTAGCACATGCCAAGCATTTATGAAGCATGATAATGCAAGAACCCAGAGTCCTGAAGACAGTGGGGTAAGAAAGACAGATTTCCATAGAAATTGTAACAGTAGCTTGCAGCCCTCTCCGGACTCCTGTAGCCAATGCCATGTCACATGTGTCAGTGTGAGCATTGTGCTAAGAAGGGTCAGCTGCAGAAGTACATTGTAGACTGCAAAATCTCTAAGTAAGGATAGCTAAGCCCTCCTGCATCCACTCAGAGGGCTAGCACAGATGCCGTTGGGCAAAGAGCTTTTCCCAATTAGGTTCTGGAGTGTCTGCCTCTTGAGTTTTCCAGGCTACCAGCTGATCCATTTTTAGTCATGCACTTCTGACACCAAATGAGAGGGTATTTTTACCTCCTGACACAAAATATGTGATGTCTTATCTAACACTACTTCTCCAACTTTCCAACACCACCTGGTTGTCCTACAGCTCAGTTCCATTGAATCCTGATACCAACTAACTGAAGTTACCTTCATACTCTGTAGGTTTAAGGGCTCAGTCTCACAAATCTGCCCTCACTTTAAATAGCAGTCTCAAGTTTTGAGTCCTATCCAGGCATGGTGGGGCACACCTGTAATCCCAGTACTTTGGAGGCTGAGACAGGAGGATCGCAGGTTTGAGGCCAGCCTCGGCAACTTAGCAAGAACCTGCTTCGAAACAAAAAATAAAATAGGGTCGTAGGCTTAGCTCAGAGGTAAAACTCCCCTGTGTTCAATCCCTAGTACCCCCAAAAATATTGGGTCCCCAAATGTGTTAGTCATCTTTCCTTTGCTGTAACAAATGCCTGAGATAATCAACTTACAAAGAGAAAATGTTTATTCTGGTTCACACTTTTGGAGTTTTCCATCCATGATCAGTTGGCCCCATTGCTTCTGGGACTATGATGAGGCAGCACATCATGACAGTGAGGATGTGAAAGACAGAAAGAGAGAGGAAGGGGCTGGAGTCCCGATATCCCCTTCTTAGGACAGGCCCCACCTCTTAGAAGAAGGTTCTACCATCTTCCAAGAGCGCCATGGGCTGGGGACTAAGCATTTAACACATAGATCTTTGGAGGACACTACAGATCCAAACTGTAGCAACTAAGTTACCCAAACTTCTCTTCAATTTGGCTACAAAGTCAGGAGTTCCCATGACCCCTGCCCCCAGGTTTGTTAATTTGCTAGAACAACTCATAGGACTCAGAAAAGTGCTTTGATTACTATTACCAGTTTATTATAAAGGATACAATTCTGGAAAAGCCAAATGGAAGAAGAGATGTGCAGGGCCAGGTCCTAGGCAGGGTGTGTGGAGCCCCTTTTACCCTTTCTGGTCATGCCACCCTCCGAGCATCTTGAGATGTTCACCAACTGGGAAGCTCTCTGAACTCCATCAGTTAGGGGTCTTTATGGAGGTGTTATTAGGTAGGTATGGTTGGGGGAGGGGGTCCTGAAAGTTCCAACCCCCTAACTATGCCTTGCTCTTACTAGCAGTCAGCCCCCATCATAAAGCTATTTCTCCAGAAATTCCAAAAAGTTTTGGGAGCTGTGATCCAGAACCAGAAAAAAATACTAAATTTTTTTAATTACATCACATTGGCAGATGACTCAAGAGACTGTGGTGTTAGACACTGGTGGGCTATGATGAGATAACTGCTAGAATTGCTCTCACTATAAAAAATTCATCCAGAAAGGCAAGATAGCTGTCAGGCATGGTGGCACATGCCTGTAATCCCAGTACTTGGGAGGCTGAGACAGGAGGATTGCAGGTTTGAGGATAGCCTCAGCAACCTAGCAAGACCCTGTTTTCAAACAAAAGATGAAAAGGAGCTGGGAGTGTAACTCAAAAGTAGAATGCCCATGAGTTCAATCCAAAGGAAGGAAAGAAGGAAAGAAGGAAAGAAGGAAGGAAGGAAGGATCAGGCAGACCTACCTTCCCATCTTGAACCCACCATTTCTTTTTCTGAGCTTCAGTTCTTCCATCTGCAAAATGGGCATAATCATATTACCTACCTCAAAGGGCAGTTGTGAGTATTAACTATGATAAGTAGCCTAAATCACTTAGCATAGGACCTGCACATAGTAAGCCCTCAGTAAATGGAAATCATTTTACACTTACAGTGCTATTCACAAATGCTTATTAACTATATATTCCATTTGGAGAACAGTGGCATATTGAAGTTCTAAAATATTCAATCACTTAAGAGGGGCTAGCTAATCCCCACTGTCTTCTAGAAAGCCTAGCCACACAGGAACCCCACACCAGTCTCCCAAGTCCTCTGCATATGTTTAAGATCTAGCTGCCTCCTTTGGTAATGGATATTATGCTCAGATTTAGTACTTTGATATGTTAATAAACGTGCACAAGGGGATCTGGCATTGAATCTTGGAGAAAAGTGACAACTTTTAACGTTGTTTTCCAACTTAAAGTTTTTAACAAATTGGCATAGCAACAGGGAGACCTGTCAGGGAAGAGCTGGGGGTAGAAGGAAGCCTCTAGAAAAAAAGATCCTTAAAATAAGTGTTTCTTGTTTTGTTTTTTAAAGAACATAGTCTTCGACTGACAGAAAGAGGAATCTATTTTTTAAATCGTGTCTTTGGAATGAGAACTCATAAAAATTGCTTGGTGTTTTTAAACCTATGGATTTATTTCTTGGCATTTGACAGTCTTTCTTGGCCATGACATCTGGAATTTCTTTGAACGTGGAGTGTCTTCTTCAGAATATAAGTTTCTCAACTTCAGTCAGTGTTTGGAAATTCAATTTACCTCATCATTTAAGAATGAAGTAATGTTAGGAGGAATAGCATCTATTTTAAACAAAATTTGAGTCCTGCCATCATTTTGTCTCAGAGTCCCCCACCCCAACCCTTCACCATCTAATATTGGGAAGATTTTCACAAAGAACTGACTGAACTTTAAGCTACCATTTAAACATGTGCTATTCTGTGTCAGTCTTTTAAAGAAGCAGAAAAGTTGTAGTTTATAAACCAAATCAAATTTCACTGTTATTTCCTGGCAGTTTTCAGCAAAACCAATTTTAGGTCTTTTCAAACTACCAAAGATCTTACAAACAGAGGTAGATTTAAAATAAGTTAAAGAAGAGATAGTACACTTTTAAACATTTTTCCCACTTGTTGCCAGAGAAAGATGAGAATAATTAACCTGATGGTCAGAACAATCAAGGCAGTTGGCTCAGCTGCCAATCACCCCAGAGTTAGGTTGAGCAGAAATCACTTGCATTCCTGGAAGCTGTTAACTGGGGTAGGAATTATGTTAACATGAAGAGATCTGGGGCTCTAAGCACAGAATGCTAGTGACCACTCGAGTCAGCTGTGAATTAAATGTTTGCCTTTCTTTACAGAGCTGCTCTCAAAATAAACCCAAATGCAATCAACAGATTCTCTTGTGAGAGGCACTAGGTTAATCAGGCAAAGTATATGATGTGTATGTTTGCCACAACAGAAAGACATTATTTACACCTAACAGGCTGCAGTCTAATTTAAAGACGGTGTGAAGGAACTGCAAAAACCTAGCACAAGCTGGGTGTGGTGGCGCACTCCTGAAATTCCAGTACTTGAGAGGCTGAGACAGGAGGATAGCAGGTTCTAGACCAGCCTCAGCAACTTATTTAGACTGTCAGCAACCTAGCAAGACGCTGTTTCAAAACAAAAAATAAAAAGTGCTGGGGGTGTATCTCAGAAGTATAATGCCCCTGGGTTCAGTCCCCAGTATACACACGCACATGCACACGCTCACAAACCTAGCGCCATCTAAATTCATGTAAAATTCCAAAATTCAAATGGTCCTTAACTGATGGAAGTGATTCCTCAAATGCCATACAGGAGAGTCAGAGGCAGTACGTGTAAGTGTGACTGAGTTCAAATACCAGCTCCACCACTTACCAGCTGTATGATCTTGAGCATGTTGCTTAAACTTTCTGTGCCTCAGTGCCCTCATCTGTGAAACTGGAATGGCAATACCAACCCCTCACAGTTATTATAGAAACTATATGAGTAAACTATGTGCAAACCCAATAGTGCCCAGTATACTGATGTAGTACATATGTTCATGTTGTATGTATGGGTTAATTCACTATACATGAATCTCAAGGAATACCATGCTTAAGCATAACCTCTGGGGTATTGTCTCTGTAGGGATTATTTCCACGTTCCTTCATGTTCACCCATTTGGAGCAAGCATTGAATACATCTGTTCCTACTTGCATCGTCTTGATAATAAGGTATGTGGGGGCCTGAGGGAGATGCCATGGGATGTGGGCTTCTTTGAGAACAGGTGATCTTACTGTCCTCAAGCATAAATAGGCCATTGCTTATTGCTCTAAGGAAGTTTCTCCCACTCGTTGTCTGTCTGTGCTTCAGAGTAGAGCTTCCCTCTTGAAATAGGATGATCATTTATCCCAGCTTGCCTAAGACTGGGGGCTTTCCCAGGACTGGAGAATTTCAATGCTAAAAAAACAGAAGTCTCAAGCAAATGTGAATGAGTTGGCCACCCTACTTCCAAGAAACATCTTTGAATAATTTTTCTCCCTTCTCTAAATTTACATATCAGCTGCAAATTAACCAGGAAGCTAACCACTGTCAGTTTTCTTGCCCATCCAAGTTTTGTCCTTGGCCTTTGCTTTTCAAAACCAGAAGCCTTATTTCAACTACCCCTCTCACCATCTCCATTGCTGCCACCTACTGTGACGCAATGGAGGCAGGATCACAAAAGATAGAACAGTGAGCCAGGGCTTCTGTAACACAGACTGAATATTTGCTCAAGCTGACCTCATGGGCCATTTCCTTCCCTGGATTCTGCCCTTTGGGGGAGCTCACAGAGTATCTGGAACAAGGGGAAGTGTTGATTCCCCAGGAAGTCAAGGATACCTCTCAGAGGCAGGAGGGCACTCTTGACTCCTCAGAATGAACAAGCTCCTGTTACATTTTTTCCAAAGCAGCATTCAGTTAAACCTGTTCATGGGATGTACTCACTGTTTCAAGGATCTGGGCCTCTTGGGAAATGCCATTGACTAAAGATTCCTGGCACTCTGGTGTCCAAAATGTTAAGCCATTTAAACAGATGCCCTTCTTAGGTCCAACACTTCAACACATAGGCACAGGTAAAGACTTCCTCAACAAGACCCCAAAGGCACAGGAAACTAAAATGAGGATCAATACATGGGATTGCATTAAACTGAAGAGCTTTTGTGCAGCAGAGGAAACAATCAAGAACCTCAACAGAGAGCCCACAGAATGGGAGATTTTTGCCAGCTACTCCTCTGATAGAGGACTAATATC
>PVJS01062932.1:0-10610 GCA_004027185.1 Glis glis | reverse complement strand
GGACTGAATTAGTGGTTGCTCCGATCCTAAGACTCCAGCTCTTAGACCGTTCGACCAGCTACTGGTTCCTCTGACTCTCCACGTGCAGTCAGAACCTGGGACTACGTTGCTTCAAACTGTAAGCCCATCTGATAAATCCCTTTTTTCAAATATACTCATTCTGTGTATTCTGTTAATCTAGAGAACCCTGTCCAATACAATTTCAAAAACAAAAATTTTTTTCTTATACTTTTTTTTTTCGGTACCGGGGATTGAACCCAGGGGTGTTCTACCTCCACGCTACACCCCCAGCCCTATTTTTTTCTACTTTATTTTGAAACCGGGTCTCATGAAGTTGCGGAGGGCCTCACTAAGGAAAGAGAGAGAGATTGAGAGCTGAGGCTGGCCGCGAACTCAGATCCTCCGGTCTCCGCCTCCCAAAGTACTGGGATTACAAGCGTGCACCACCACGCCCAGTTCCTTTTTTATACTTTTATTGGTGCATTATAGTCTTACTTCTTAATGTAGTTCATAGTGATAGGGACATACATGCACACAGAACTTGGTGGGCTTTCCCCTGGCTCCCTCCCCTTTCACCCACCCCCTTCCCCATACAGGGTATTGAGATTGACGTTGGTATTTTCACATATGTACATAATGTCAGTGGAAGTGAGTCCTTCATTGATCCCTCCCCCTTTTCCTAGACCACGTCCCTGGCTCCCCTGGAGTTTCTCCTCCATTATCTGAAGTCCGCCTGGTATCCTGATTACTCCCTAGTTTTCGCATATGAGAGAAAACATATGACCCTTTACATTCTGTGACTTGCTAATCTTGCTTAACATAATGTTCTTTACATTCATCCATTTTCCTGCAAATGACATTATTTTGTTCTTTTTTATTGCTGAGTAGAATTCCATTGTGTGTATAGCCCATAATTTTGTAATCCATTCATCTGTTGATGGACACCTAGGTTGGTTCCATAATTTGGCTATTGTGAATTGTGCTGCTATAAGCATGGATATGCATATATTACTATAATTTTTCTGATTTCAGTCCCTTTGGAAAGATACCCAGGAATGGTATAGCTGAAGAACAAAAATTTAAAAAGGGCTGGGGTGTAGCTTAGAGGTAGAATGCTTCTGGTTTCAGACCCCAGTACTACCCCCCCCCAAAATAATTACCAATTTTGCTGGGCACAATGGTGCACACCTGTAATCTCAGGTACTTGGGAGGCTGAGACAGGAGGATCACAAGTTTGAGGCCCGCCTGGGCAACTTAGTGAGACCCCCTTCCTCAAATAAAATATAGAAAGAGCTGGGATGTAACTTGGTGGTAAAGAGCTTGCACCATTACGGTCACTTTTGTTCTCAATGCTTTTGTGTTCTGACTCATTTAGTTTTGGACCGCCTACCATGCACTGTGTCAGGACACCCGAGGTAAGGTAAAACTTCTACAAACTGCCTTCTGATATCATCTCAGATGAAGGAAAGGATGTGATCACCTAAGGTTGTGGCAGAAGGCAGAAAGGAAGGCAGAAAGGGGGGCAGATGAAGATGAAGATGTGGCCCATGGGCCCAGAAGGAGTCCATAATTGTTTGTTTTTGAGGCTGGGGATTGAACCCAGAGCCTCATGCAGGGTAAGCACATGCTCTACCACTGAGCTGCCCTAGCTTTTTCCAAGGTCTGCAATGGTGCCATTGATGCCAATTTCCATCTGCTGTCAGAACTGGGGCTCTTTCTCCAGAACCCGACATTTGGCCATGTTGGGGAGACTCTGGGACTGCGTTGGGGCCTTAGGGGTATACAATTGGTACTTGAGGTCCGCAATCTCAGACCCAGATGAGGGATAAGAGGAAACTCTTGTTTGGTTGGATACTACAGCTGCTCTGACCTGCCCTGGAAATGTTTTTTGAGACCCTTCTAGTTGAGACCTTCCCTTTAAAGTGGCATTTAAACAGTTAAGCAAAGACTGCTGAATATTTAGACTGTTAACAAGATCTGGCCAGGCAATACCACTCCTGTATATCTTTCCAAAGGGGTCTGGGCATAACACTGGGGGCTCATCCGGGATCCTCCAGAGACCCCCCAGGACCCCCGACTGTGGAGCCTGAACACCGATCGGTAAGTTGAAGGATCCTGACTCTGACTAGTCAGTCCGTATTAGGGCCCAATCTGTTCAGTGCATGCGTTTGGTTTAGGTGGACGCACCAAAGGACCCCAGGCTGAGGGACACGAGAGACATCTCAACCCTCCTGTAGTCTGAATCTGTATCTGTATTTTGTGGGTTGCTCCCACCTGGTCGCCAGAAGCGGCATTGGTTTCGGTTTTGAATGTCCAGAGTTTGGCTTGGTGTTAGGCTTGGTGTTCTGTATTGTCTGCTTGTTGTTGTCTTTGCTATCGTGTTGTGTGGTGCGCCCTCTGGTGGAATGATTTCTTATATCTCTCTTATATTTCCTTTGTGCACCATTCTTAACTCTTTTCCTTGCCAACCAGGTCTCTGTCATGGGCCAAACTCAGACAACTCCCCTGAGTCTTATAGTGGATCATTTTACAGATTTTAAAAGCCACGCTCACAACTTAAGTTTGGAGGTTAAGAAACCTCGGCTTGTCACCTATTGTCAGAGTGAGTGGCTGGCTTTCGGCTTGGAATGGCCGGTGGAAGGGACCTTCAACCTCGACATCATCAAGCAGGTTAAAGATAAAATTTTTGAAATACCAGGCCACCCTGATCAGATCCCCTATATATTAACCTGGAAGGACCTCGTGGTCAATCTACCCCTGTGGCTAAAGCCGTTTGTATCCCCGCTAAGGTCTTTAGTTTCCATTGCCTCCAGGGGAGACCATGCCAATTCTAGCCATCCAAACAGGTAAAACCTCTCCTGGGGGAAAAAGCACCCCCATGGCCCCTATTTATACTGTCCTGCAGGCCCCTACCCCGGAGGAACTTTTAAACCTTCCCCCACTTCCTCCGCCCTATCCCCCTCATGATGAAGAGGGCCAGGGAAACCAGGCTGGAGGGGAAGCACACCTGGAGCCTCAAGGCCCGCAGGCCCCCAACTTGCCAGCAGGAAGCCCGCCACTAACTCGAGGACGGTCTCAGAGGGCTGCTCTTCCTCTTCTTCCTCTTCAGCCAGCAGAAACTCTTCCCCTTCTCCCTTTATGGCATATGGCCTTCCTGATGAACAAGGGAACCAACACCTCCAATATTGGCCATTTGCCACTAGCAATCTCTATAATTGGAAGCTTCAAACGCCTAGCTTCTCAGAAAAGCCTAGTGGTCTGATTAACTTATTAGATTCTATCTTGTTCACTCACCAGCCCACTTGGTCCGATTGTCACCAACTTTTACAGATTCTCTTTACTACAGAAGAGCAGGAAAAGATCCAAAATAAAGCCTGGAAGCTGGTTCCTGGAGCGGATGGCCTTCCTACTGCTAATGTTGCTCTTATCAATGAAGCCTTTCCCTTAACCCATCCCGATTGGGACCATAACACCACAGAAGGTAAGGAGAGGCTCCGGGTCTACCGCCAGATTCTGATGGGGGGGGTCTCTAGGCAGCTGCAAGGAAGCCCACCAATTTGGCTAAAATAAGTAGTGTTCAGAAAGGAAAGGATGAAACCCCTAATAGCATCTTAGAGAGAATAATGGAAGCTTTCAGAATGTACACTCCCATGAATCTAGAGGCCCCAGAACATAAAACAGCTGTAATTATGGCCTTCGTTAACCAGGCAGCCCCAGATATATGAAAGAAGCTTCAGAAAATAGATAGACTAGCAGATAAGGATATTCAAGAGTTAGTAGCGGTGGCAGAAAAAGTATATAATAATTGAGAAAGCCCCCTAGACAGGCAAATATGTGCCACAGAAAAGCAAACTCGTGACATGACTCAGATTCTCCTGGCTGCTACAATGGAGGATGCCAAAGAAAAGGAAAAAAGATTCCACTGCATGGTCACCGATCAAAGTAAGGCACCTCCGGTCAAGGGCAAGCCTCGGTTGAACAAGAACCAATGTGATTATTGTAGGGAAATAGGACACTGGGTGTGGGATTGCCCCAAAAGAAAACAGAAGGGCCCACCCAAAATTTTAGAAGTAGAAGATCTCAGTGACTGAAGGGCATGGGGTTCGGCACCCCTCCCCGAACCCAGGGTAACTCTTTCCGTGGAGGGGACCCCAGTTACTTTTCTAGTTGATATGGGGGTGCAGCACTCCATATTACTAGAACCCCTGGGAGAACTGAAAAACAAAAAAGCGTGGGTCCAAGGGGCCACCGGAATCAGTCAATACACCTGGACTACCCATTGTAAAGTTGACCTGGGGTTATTTTTTTCTAATAACTGCTTTGGATATCTGTTCTCAAAACCAAATCACCTTGCAATCGGTCACATGGTGGGTAGTGCTCACCATGGTTAGCTGAAGTTGACGTCTCAGCTTCTCCACATTTCTCTGGTTGCTTTGTTCATTTATACTTTATTATAATCTTGATGCATATACATTCTTCGTCGTAACCTGCCTCAAATTACTTTTGGAAAAGGCAGCATGCAAATTAATGAAATAAATTTGGGGAATGGTTTTCTAAAGAGTTTTGAATTATAAAGGCTTTACTTTTTCTTAAATTCTAAAGAATGGAGGCAGGCACAGTGGCACACACCTGTAATCCCAGTACTTGGGAGGCTGAGACAAGAGGATTGCAGGTTCAAGGTGAGCCTCAGCAACTTAGTGAGACCTTATTTCTTTTTCTTTTTTTTTCAATTGGTGCATTGTAATCATACATCCTGATAGGTTTCAGGATGGGTTTCAGAAGTATACATGCACACATCGGTCAATTAGCCCTCCCTCATTTCCCACCCCCATTCCCCCCCCCATCCCTCCTTCTCGTGCTCAGCATAGCAGTTGACTTTGATATATTTGTGCATGTACATCCTGTGCATTAGGGCGCTTCCCTCTTCTTCCCGCCCATCTTCCTCAGTTATGTTGCCTTCTTTACTCATCTGAGGTTTTCTCCATCACCTGCCCGTCCTCCAGGGGGGCCGTGGTTCACCTGCCCGCAACCTCAGTGCTGGGTGCAGTGAGACCCTATTTCAAAATGAAAAGTAAAAAGGGCTGGAGGTATAGCTTGGAGGTAGACTGCCCCTCAGTTTAATACCTAGTAAATAAATAAATAATAAATAAATAAATAAATAAAATTCTAAAGAATGGAAGGTTTATGTGTACTTTTTTAAAATTGACATACAATAACTATATATTTATGGAGTACAATGTGATAATGCAATACATGTATACAACGTGTAATGATCAAATCGGGGTAATTAATATTTCCATTTCCTTTTTTTTTTTGTGGTACTGGGGATTGAACCCAGGGGTGTTCTACCTCCGCGCTACACCCCCGGCCCTATATTTTTTGTACTTTATTTTGAAACCGGGTCTCATGAAGTTGTGGAGGGCCTCACTAGGTAGAGAGAGACAGAGAGAGAGAGAGAGAGAGAGAGAGAGAGAGAGAGAGCTGAGGCTGGCCGCGAACCCGGATCCTCCGGTCTCCGCCTCCCAAAGTACTGGGATTACAAGCGTGCGCCACCACGCCCAGCTCCATTTCCTTAAACATGTATTATTTCTTTGTTTAGGGAAACTTCGAACTCCTCTTTTCTATTTTTTTTATAAAATCCAAATAATAAATTGTTATAACTACACTCACCCTACTGTGCTGTAGATCTTATTCCTTCTATGTAACTGAGTTTTGTTACCTGTTTTCCAGTCTCCTTCTACCTCCCGCTCTTTCCCATAAGAGTGAGAACACTCATCATTTGCCTTTCTGTGCTCATTTCACTTAACATAATGTCCTTCAGATCCATTTGTGTCACTACAAGTTATAGGATTTTATTCTTCTTTATTGACTGAGTAATAATATTCTGTATGTATATCTTTTTTTTCTTTTTTTGTGGTACTGGGAATTCAACCTAGAGGCATTCTACCTCTGAGCCACACCCCCAGACCGATTTTATTTATTTGGAAACAGGGTCTCACTAGGTTGCTGAGCGCCTCGCTAAGTTACTGAGGCTGTCCTCGAACCTGTGACCCTCTTGTCTCAGCCTCCCAAGTACTAGGATTACAAGTGTGCACCACCACGCCCAACATATTCTGTGTGTATATCTAACACATTTTCTTTATCCATTCATTCTTTTTTTTTTTTTTTTGCGGTACCGGGGATTGAACCCAGAGGGGTTTTACCTCCGAACTACACCCCCGGCCCTATTTTTTATACTTTATTTTGAAACCGGGTCTCACGAAGTTGCGGAGGGCCTCACTGAGTAGAGAGAGAGAGAGAGACAGGGAGAGAGAGAGATAGACAGAGCTGAGGCTGGCCACGAACCCGGATCCTCCGGTCTCCGCCTCCCAAAGTACTGGGATTACAAGCGTGCGCCACCACGCCCGGCTATCCATTCATTCTTTGATGGATTTTTTTATTGGGAAGAAAGATAATCATTCTTGCTAAATTATTCTGTTCATGTTTACTATGTAAAACACTGGTGTTTTAGGCAAATAAAACTGGAAAGTCTGGATTAAGGCTGTGCAAGGGCCAAAGGTAAAGTATTAGGGAGAGTAAAGTATTAGGGAGAGAGGTTTTGTCATTTCCACACCTACCTGTGAATCTGTCAAAGGACAAAATTACAATGTAAAGATATTAATTGGCTTTATTTTTTATTTTAGATTGGGTAACCCTTCATTTCATAAAATGGAGCTAGTATTCTAATGGGCTGAACAAATAGATGGATTTAAAGATACAGAAGGGCTGAAAAAAACAGAAACAAAAAATCAAGAGTGGATTGGTCATTTCAAAGTTACTTTCCAAGCCAGGTGTGGTGTCGCACGTCTGTAATCCTAGTACTTGTGAGGCTGAGACAGGAGGATTGAAGGTTCAAAGACAGATGCAGCAATTTAGTGAGACTCTCAGCAATTTAGTGAGACCCTGCTTCTTGTTTTTTTTTTTTTTAGGTGCTGGGTATTGAACCCAGAGGTGGTCTACCTCTGTGCTACACCCCCAGACATGTTTTATTTTTTATTTGGGAACAGAGTCTCCCTAAGTTGATGCAACCCTCACTGAGTTGCTGAGGCTGGCTTCGAACCTGTGATTCTCCTGTTTCAGCTTCCCAAGTACTGAGATTACAGGCGTGTGCCACCACACCTGGCTGAGACCCTGTTTCAAAATAAAAAATAAAAAGGACTGAGGGTATAACTTGGAATGATGGTATATAACCATTCTGACAAGGGTATAACCTTGTCAGAATGGTTGGGGATGGGGAGAGACTGGGAGACTCTATTCTGGAGAATAATAGAAAAATAACTGGTTACTTTTTTGTAAGAATTAAAGCAGAGAGAATTTCATTTTCATGAAACTGGCCTGTTTAGGAAACTTGGCTCTTATTTCTCCTGATTTCTGAGAAAGTCAGATAAAAACTGAGTTTCAGTTTGTAGTCTGGTGTGTCTGTGTCCTGTGCAAGAGCTTCATCCAAAAACAGTGGTCTCCTAGTTTATTTAACAGATCATAAGTGACCTGTAGGGTGATGTACCATCTAAAATGAAGTCTTACTCACTCTGCTTTTCAGTATAAAAATCTGAGAAGCCGCTGGGGATGTAGCTCAGAGGTAGAATCCCCTGGGTTCAATCCCCAGTACCGCGCACACACGCGCACACACACACACACACACACACACACAAGTGTAGTCATAGACACATAATCTTTTTTTTTTTTGGTACTGGGGATTGAACCCAGAGGCATTCTACCTCCAAGCTACACACCAGCCCTATTTTATTTTTAATTTTGAAACAAGGTCTCACTAGGTTGATGAGAGTCTCACTACTTGCTGAGGCTGTCCTCGAATCTGTAATCATCCTGTCTCAGCCTCCCAAGTACTGGGATTACAGGCATGCACCACCATGCCTGGCTAGACACATACTCTTTAACGTGTACTCATGAATGATTTATATGTGTGCTCGCACATAAAATAGTATATATATGATCATCTCTTTAAGCTTTCATTTTTTTCCTGAGTAGCTCTCGATAATTATGCAAAAAATATTTATGCACTTAGTTGCAATATAAACTGTTCAAAGAGAATTTGGATTTCCAGGGAGGAGCAGAGCATGACAATTGCTCCTGACAAGCTGTTTTGTGAGGGTCCCTGACATCTTCACAGAAGGGCAGGAAAAGCAGCCAGCACACAGCTTGCTGGCCACTTGGGTGGCATGGGGGTAGACGCTCCCTCTGGGGCAGGGATCCCATCTCCTATCCCAGTTACACGTCTTGGAGAGAGGTTGTAGGAAGGCAGAGAGGGGACATGAGGTTAGATTGTTCTCAAAATACAGGGCTCTTGGCTCAAAAATCCTCTCAAGAATGTGCAGGTGTGTCCAAGTAAGGATTTAAAGGCAGGACAAAGCAAGTGGGCCCTCAGCTTCCGAAGTCAAAGGCAGTTCAATGTAAGCTTTGTTATGAAAGGAGCCCTTATCTGGTAAGGCTGAGGTAAAACAAGTAAGCCTGGGCTTACTGCTTCTGTTTTTTTTTTTTTTTTTTTTTTTTTGCGGTACTGGGGATTGAACCCAGGGGCGTTTTACCTCTGAGCTACACCCCCGGCCCTATTTTTTATACTTTATTTTGAAACCGGGTCTCACGAAGTTGTGGAGGGTCTCACTAAGTAGCTGAGGCTGGCGGCGAACCCGGATCCTCCGGTCTCCACCTCCCAAGTACTGGGATTACAAGCGTGCACCACCACACCCGGCCCTGCTTCTGTGTTTTAATGTTCTGCTTTGGTGAGTCCTTGTGTTGACCTAGGAGGGCTGAGAGTGGGTGGGGGGAATGGACAAAGAAAGGCAGTGAGAGGATTTTTGCTTATTAGTTATTGATAATCATACCACCTGCTTTGACTAGAAAATGCTTCTGCTGTCATGCCAATGGCACAAAGTGAATCAGTCTTTGTGTATATACAGTAAGGCTTAGCCATGTAAAAATATGGGTAAGAAAAACATTAGTAAGAAATCGAATAAAATGGTTCCAGTGGTTGTCTCTTTATGTGGGGGTTGTGAATGCATTTCCTTTTTCTTTTCTTTCTTTCCAAATTTTATGTACACAGTGTGACTTATATTTATCATGAAACTAAAATCTGGGAAAAAACCCACCTTTTTAACCTTTTTAAAAAACTTATACCACACATTTTGTCTTAAAATTCCATTAACTGTGATCATCTTCAACTTTGGTGGTATGTGCCATCTGGGGAACTTAGAAAATTTGCAGAGATTGTGGTTTGGGGTGCTGATGCACACCCAAAATTGAGGATCAATGAGCTGATGGTTCCCACAGACTTCCTCACTAATCTGGATATAACCCTGCGGGGCCCTTTACTCGGTGCCATGAAAGGGCCCGGTGAACTAGCAGAGGCCTGCTCTAGAGTACCGGGCCTCTTCCACGTGGCAGCGATTCAGCAATTCAGCTGATTCAGCATATCAATAGCAAAGATGGCGCTGGCAGACCCGCCCCACCTAGCCTCAAGAGGGCTATGATAGGTTATAGGGGGCGCATGACCCGACCCGTTGCGTGCCATTGGGCCACACCCTACTGCCCGGGGATTCCTTTATGGGTTTCACTTTAAAACTGCCCTGTTTTCCTAAATAAACGAGATTTGCTCGACATATTCTCCCGGCTCGTGGTGAGTGCTTCTCCAGTCGCCAGCGCTCACTTTTCCCTGTCAGTCCGCGTCACTCTCGGGCGGGACCCGAGATAACCCTTCTGTGAAGTCGGTGGCAAACAATACTCTAGACCAGAACTACTGAAGTTGAAGGGAGTGTCCCTAGCCACCCACTATTGTGAAGAGCAGATGACCGGGTGCGGCTCTCCTTGTTACTGAACCCCAAGACCATCTGCTCTATGCTTGAAAGTCACCACTTGGGAGAGGAGAGTTGGTGGGAAGGAAATTAGGTTTATTCAAGGGCAGACAACCTGAGAAGATGAGGAAGCTTTCATTCTCCCAAAATAGACCATCTTAGGGAACTCAGGTATACAAAAGGGTCTTTATAGGGAGGGAAAGAAGGTGCAGAGGGCAATGGATAGAAAGACTACACACTGGGCAGGGTCTTTGTCACCTGAGGTGTGTGCATCTCTCCTCCCCCCCACCCCGGTGCCCCTTGACCTTGACCCCTAGGGGCTGATTCTACAATTCCCTTCCTTCCTTCCTCTTTTCTTCCTTCCTTCCTTCCTTCCTTCCTTCTTTCTTTCTTTCTTTCTTTCTTTCTTTCTTTCTTTCTTTCTTTCTCTTTCTTTCTTCTTTCTTTCTTCTTTCTTTCCTTTTTTTGTGTGGTTATGAGGATTAAACCCAGGGACATTCTGCCTCTGAGCTATACCTCCAGCCCTATTCTTTTTTTATTTTTTTATTTTATTTTATTTATTTATTTATTTATTTATTTATTTATTTATTTATTTATGGTACTGGGGATGGAACTCAGGGGCACTCTATCTCCAATCTACACCCTCAGCCCTATTTTTTTATTCCTTATTTTGAAACAGAGTCTCATTAAGCTGGGATCCTCTTGTCTCAGCCTCCCAAGTACTGGGATTACAAGCATGAACCACCATGCCCGGCTCACTTT
>PVJS01062931.1:0-10609 GCA_004027185.1 Glis glis | reverse complement strand
CGCACGGGCGGTCCGGTACCTGATGCACAAGGGGCCCGGCGAGGTGGCCGGGGGCTGCCGGGGTGGGGCGCGCGCGGGCGGTCCGGTACCTGATGCACAAGGGGCCCGGCGAGGTGGCGCTGGTGGCTGCCCGGACAGATGGATTTGGATATAATTTCTACATACCCCAAGTTTCTAAACCTTAAATGGGATATTTTAATATAGCATCCTGTTGCCTTCCTCTGTCCCTCTGTCCCTCCAATCTCCCTTTCATCCCTTCCTTCCAAAGAATAGCATTTGTTTTGAACATACCAGAATAAGAGATCTCAGTTATAGGAAGTTAGAGTATAGATCTTCCAGCATCAATTAATTCAGATCCTTTGAGCACTCTCATGCATCTCTCCTGAGTTGCTGGTTTCTTGTTTCTTTACTTGAATTTTTGAAAAAGCAACCTCAAAGTGCTGGCAAGGTTCTGCACATAAACCAAACACTAACATGCATCCGAGAGCCAGATCTTTGATCTTCTTCGCAAAGTGTGTGCAAATCTGGCTGTTTTGTTTTCTGCATCTCTTCTCCTCCCAAGCCCAGCAACATTGTTATGACCATGTACTTGTCCATCTCCTGTAATATGAACCATTGGTCACACTAGATTCCTGGGCAGATTTTTTTTTTTTTTTTTTTTTTTGCGGTACCGGGGATTGAACCCAGGGGCCTTCTACCTCCGTGCTACACCCCCGGCCCTATTTTTTATACTTTATTTTGAAACTGGGTCTCACGAAGTTGCGGAGGGCCTCACTAAGGAGAGAGAGAGAGAGAGAGAGAGAGAGAGAGAAAGAGAGAGAGAGAGAAAGAGAGAGAGCTGAGGCTGGCCGCGAACCCCGATCCTCCAGTCTCCGCCTCCCAAAGTACTGGGATTACAAGCGTGCACCACCACGCCCGGCTCAGATTTTTTTTTAAATCGGCTTTTCTAGCCCCAAATCTCCAGAAGGTATGAGAGCAGAACGCATGTTATGTTTTCATTTTACATTGGGCATGTACACCTGACCAGTATACCTTTCATCTATGTGAATCCAAACCACAGGAAGGCAAAACCCTCAATTCAGACAATGGCGCAAGGGAATGATCTTGTTTGCCCTGGGTCTGAGTACTGATTTCAAGTATATCAGGCATAAAGGAAAAAATCCAGTTTTGACTGCCCCTCATATTCTGCAGTGATTGTTACCAAAATTCCCTGCATGTTCTGACAGTGAATGTATTCAGTCACTGATTTCCTACAGAAGGCTTCTCTTACACTGCAAAGGACTTGGGTGAAGTCAGGGCCTCGCCGTTGCCCCCCCCATTTTCAATGGCATCCCAGTTGATGCTTGCCCCCAGAGGTTGAAACTTGCTTTTTCCTTCTGTGTTTAAGTATCAAAAAGAATATCTACTCAGTGAGAGAGAGAATTGAATATGCCAGGAAGTAGTTGTTACCTTGGATTTCCTGCTCCTTCATTACAGACAAAAGCCTGCTATATAGTTACCTCCAACTGGCGTATGGTGTACATGAGAGACCACAGTGGAGGTGAGTAATGAATCCTGTGAGAATCTGAGTGACCTGACCCAGGACTCCACTCACTAGTGGCAGACAACCTGAAGCCCATAAACACATTGTTTTCCAGTTAGTGTGAGGCAATTAAAAAAATTAAATTACATAAAATCAAACACAATGATTGTCCAATAAACAGTGATTATTTTCATGGTTAATAAAAAAGAAGGTGATTCAACACATACACTGTTCAAAGATAAGGTCTGGTCATATATGAGAACTGCACATCTGTGAATAATTACCGGCTGTATCCACTCACTGGCCAACGGTCTCCTGCTTCAGGACTCGTGTATCTTCACACCTAAACCAGCCAGCAGGAGATTGTTTCCTTGAAAAAATACCTGACGAAAGCTTGTAATATAGTAGAGTCGTGATAACCTCTCCATGGCCCCTAGAATAAATGTATCATTCTATCTGAAGACACTTCTGCTTCAATTCAACATCAGTACATTGACTCCCTTGTACTTCCAACATTGAAGGTGAATTATCGCTCCCTTAGTCCTTCAGTCCTTCAGTCCTTGAACAGGAGAGCAGTTTGCCAAGAATGTCTCTCCTGAACGACAGGACTACACCTCTTGCCAGGGTGTAAAACAACTAGCTCAGTTTGCCCATTGTCCGTCAATGAGCTCTAACACACAAAACAAGATGGCGGTGGCCTTGCATGTCTGTCTAGTCCCCTGGTCCTGGCTGGCTGGGCTAGTATCCTGTGTCTTTTACGAAAGCATCAGCATCAGGTTCTTGGTCAAGAGGACCTAATGTCTTCTTTATACTCAATCACTTCCACATGGTTTTTATTTTCATTTTAACTATATTATAAGGAAAACTCCCATTCAGCTGGGTAACCTACATAGTAAAGTAGCATTTATTCTGAACAAAAACAATAAGCCATAGGCTTCTAAAGAGTTTGTTGATTGTCCCAAAGGATATTTATGTTCATATAATGAACCCATTTCAATGTGATGGTATTTCACTATAACTTGGAATGTCAGCACCAATTCTGGACATGAAGGAACTAAGACTCTCTAAGACTTCTTGACTTGAACCTGACTAGAGAGAGCTAAGAAAGTTTACTCATATATCTACCAAGATAACCCCTCTCTATGACTTGATTTAAAATTTCTTCCCATGGAAGCCAAGCATTAAAATGTTTAGAGCTGACTAAACAACAGCCCACTTGTCCTCTCCCACTAGTGCCCAACCTGAACCATCCCCTCATTCCTACCCATAGCCTTTTTAAATATTACTTCACAGAAATAGCTTTTTTAACTTGCTTTGTTTTACAGAAATAGCTCTCAAACCTGATTTCTAGGACATTTGGAAGACCCCACATATATAGTCTTCCCTTCCTTTCAAAGTCACTTAGTGGTTTAAAACAACCCTTATATTTTGCATATTATTCTGTGTTGGAAAAGTTTAGTTCTGTGGTTCATCTCTGACACCCACGATATTCCCGTGGGACAACTGGGAATTGAGACTCTTCTTCTAGATGATTCTCTACTCAAATGTCTGGTGCCTTGGCACTTCTTGGCTTCTGTCTTGCTCCATTTAATATCTCATCCTCCATGGACTGTCCATGTGGTTTGGGCTTTTCATGAATGGCAGTCTTGAGATAGATAGTTGAAGTTCTTACATGACGCCTAAACAGAAGCTGTGACGCTTCCTATGACTGAGCCTCAGAGACCCTGAATATTACTTGTGTTACATTATATTAGTCAAAAAAGTCATTAAAGTCAGTCCAGTTTCAAGGGAATGGGAGAAGTAGATTCCACTTCTCAACAGAGGAATGTCTATATGAAAGAGAAGGAATTGATGGTGGCCATCTTGCATATACATTGCCACACAGAAAATGCCACTCTTTCTCCATTAGTGTTACCATTTTTACAAAGGTATGAAAGCAGAGTCGTTTGTGCTTCAGTTTCTTACAAAGATTTATTTAAAAGGGCCTTTTAATTTTTCATATATAGCCCCATTCATTCATAGTCTTCAGATGTAAATCCATGAGATACTGGACTCATCAACATGATGAGCAACAAACACCATGCTTAACTCAGAAACTCCTCCTTGCTGATAATATGTTATAGAACCAAGCTTGTCTGTTGAAAGTATTCTTCCCTTGAGATAAGTCCTCTTCAAGGATGCTCTTCAGTTTCCTCAAACTTCTAGAAGATTCATTGTGCCAGGTCACCAGACATGCCTGAACATTCCAGACTCCGAATGACGAACACAGCCTGGTCTCAAGCCGAGACCACTGCTTTGCAAGTTAGTCCCACACAGAGCCCAGCACTTGGGAGATGCTCAATAAGTATTAGTTCCCATTTCTTCCCTGGCTATATAGTTAGACCTATGTCAAATATCAGATTATGGCCGGGCATGGTGGCGCACGCTTGTAATCCCAGTACTTTGGGAGGCGGAGACCGGAGGATCCGGGTTCGCGGCCAGCCTCAGCTCTCTCTCTCTCTCTCTCTCCCTCTCTCTCTCTCTCTCTCTCTCCCTGTCTCTCTCTCTCTCTCTCTACTTAGTGAGGCCCTCTGCAACTTCATGAGACCCGGTTTCAAAATAAAGTATAAAAAATAGGGCCAGGGGTGTAGCGCGGAGGTAGAATGCCTCTGGGTTCAATCCCCAGTACCGCAAATATACATATATATATATATATATATATATATATATATATATATATCAGATTATGATTCCCATTTAGAGAAGATAAAACTGAGGCTCAGAAAAGTTAGGGGTCTGCTCAAGTTCATAAACCAGTCTGCAATAAAATTAAAAGTTGGGCCCAGGTCTTCGATGCTGAATCTAGAGTTCTTTCAACTCCACCAAGGATTATCCAAGTAAGTTTATTCCTTGAATTCAAAGGCACAAAATAAAGAGCAGATTCTTCAGTGAAAGGACTATAGCAGTAAGAAAAATGAGGTGCCAGAGTTGTTGGAAATGGGCATCAAAGTAAAAGTAGGGAACTATAAAAATCACACCATCTTTTGACAAGTTTTGCCTCGAGTCAGCCTTATTATGTGCTCCAGAAATATTGTTCTAGAGGATTTACTCTTGCAAGTATATACAAAGGGTGCTCTTTTGGTTTTAAAGCTAGTAGATAATTTTTAGTCTTGTGCTGCCCTCCTTGACTCCCTTTTAATCCCTCACATCCTGCTTACAGTTAATGGAATGCAAAATTCCATCTCACCCTGTTCTTCAGATCTCCCAGCAGGACGTCATTGCTGTGTATCAGTTACTAGGTGTGGGTTTCCTTTTGCACCAGCTTGTCTGCCTTCCCAGTGATGAAATGAAGCCTTCCCCAAGGACAGAGCCCAACATCATTGCCTCCTGCCTGGTCAGCTTCCACGAAACGCCTGTGGCAGCCTTTGATTCCAGCAACAACAGGCTGCGTATCCATAACAGAGGCAGCAGGAACTGGGATTTGGCCTTGTTCAACTCTGTCATTTAGCCAACACAGTTTCCCAAGCCTTGCACCAGAGCCATAAGCCTCTCTGGTCTTTGGTGGCCCTACCACCTGGCACATACTTTCATGTCAACAGACAAAATAAGCCTAGGTTCCCCTCTTCTTGACTCAACAGATCCTTGTGCTGAATAAAGCTTACTTTACTGATAGAGCAGAAGGACATCTGCAAAGAAACCAAGTCACCTTAGGCTACAACCATAATATATCATGGGGGGAAGGGGCAAAATACATAAATACTGGCCAGAATTATGGCATTTTTACACCGTTCTGGAGCAAGAAACAAACAAATTTTAAATTCTATGACAAATTCATTTTAAATTATATCATTGGTACACTAATTAAAATATACATTTTGATAATCAAATCAGAGCAATTAACATTTTGATCTTTTAAACATTTATCATTTGTGTTGGGAATCTTGAAACTCATCTCTTCTAGATCTTTGTAAAATATATGATAAATTACAAAATATATATAAATGTTGCAAAATATATGTGTTTCATATACATACATATATACATTTTGAAATTCTGGAGAGAAGACTATTGTGAGAATTAATGTAATTATTCCTTCCTAGGGAAATATGAACAGTAGGATCTGGTATTATAATAAAATAACTACAACTTGTCAGACAATGAATTTAATATTAGTGTCATCAAAGCAGGGAGGGTTAAAAGAAAAACAAATATACCATGTTCACCTATTTAAAATAGACTGTAAAACATCAAACATTTATTATCTTTCAAAGATATATAATGTATGCATAGTCATTACAAAATATTAAGGAAAATAATCAAAACAGAGAGCAATAAAATCACCTATAATCACACAGTCTTGGTATAACTACTGTAAATGCCTTGGGATATATATCCTTCCAGACTTTGCTTTGCATATATGTGTACAGTTTTGTTGTTGTTGTTGTTGTTTTGTTTTTGTGGTACCAGGGATTGAACCCAGGGGCATTCTACCTCCGAGCTACACCCCTGGCCCTATTTTTTATACTTTATTTTGAAACCAGGTCTCACCAAGTTGCGGAGGGCCTCACTAAGTAGCTGAAGCTGGTCGGGAACCCGGATACTCCAGTCTCCGCCTCCCAAGTACTGGGATTACAAGCATGCGCCACCATGCCCGGCTGTGTACAGTTTTTAAAATACAACTGAGATCTCTAGAGTTCATAATTTTCTATCTATACTTAGTAGAGCATAAAGATCTTTGTACACTGATAAATGTATATTTATAGCTCAAAATATCACCCTTTTAATTATAAAGGGCAAGATGTCTTCATCACCCCCATAGCCATCCTGGCTTTGGCAGAAGTATGATGGCTTGATACTATATGTGTCCTGATGTGATGTAGTGAGAGGCACCCACATCCCCGTACAGTGTTCTTGCCTGAAATGTTTAATGTGGATCTAGTCATAAAGAAACAGATTAATCCAGAATGTGGGGCATTCTGCAGGGTGGCTGCCCAAGAGTTTTCAAAGGATTCAGTCATCAAAGAACAGAGGGGACAGTGTTCAAAGACTGAAAACTAAAGATACATAACAGTCAATTCCACGAATGAGACTTCATTGAAATTTGGACCATAAATAAAAAAAGAGCTATAAAAAATATGTTGGGATAATTTGAGTATGTTGCAAATGATGACCGTTTCCAAATAAAAAACAAAAAGGGCTGGGGTGTAGCTCAGAGGTAGGCTACCTCTGGGTTCAATCCCCAGTACCACAAAAAAATAAAATAAAGGAAGAATTACAGACATGCATACAGGGGGGGGGGCAGGCAAGATATTAACAGATTTTCATTACACCATTCTTTCAACTTCTCTGTGGGTTTGAATGTTTCGAAGTTATATATAATACATACTGCATAAAATATATATATATATGTATACTACATACATATTCCTATCCCACCTTAATAACTAAATGTGATTCTATTACATGAATATTTCACAACCTATTTATTTAACAAATTCCTGGTTCTCAAAATTCATTCATTCCAATTTTTAACTAATATGAACAAGTTTCAAAAGCAATTTTATAGTAATTATTTGCATGTATTCTTATTAGGATAAATTACTAGAAGCAGTTTCTCAATCAAGTTAATGGATAATTTTTAAGGTTTTTGGCATTACTATCTACAACACAATTATTTGATTCCGTCCTGTGGTCCTTAAGCCTCAAGACCTAATAATTCTCTTTAAAATTATTATAATTAGCTGGACATGGTGGCACCTTGGAAGCCTGAGGCAGGAGGACCCTGTTTCAAAATAAAAATTAAAAAGGGCTGGGGGTGTATCCTAAGGTGGTAGAGCACCCTTGGGTTCAATCCCCAGTAACACACACATGCACACGTACACACACACACACACACACACACACACATGATTATAATTGTCAAATTATAAGACTTCTAATCTTAGTATTTTATTTCAATAGGTTGTTAAAATCAATTCTCAACAACACCTAGTAATTTTTTTTGCATTCCTATGACATTTCAAACTCTACCAAAAACTGTTTTAGTTGTAACCTCAAGTCACCTTACAGAAAGATGTCAGTTGTTCTTCCTGCTCTGTCTGCTCTAATAATGTTTATCTTCATTATTGGCAAAAACACATCTTTGGTCATTGTCCCCAATCAATTTGACACTGCCTTGATCCTACCAGAAACTACACCTACCTAGCAATGTGCTGCAGCCTTGTGGCACTTTGTGAGGCACCCAACCACTCTGGAGGATATGGAGTCTGAGCCTTGCCAGAGAGAGAGCAGGGCTTGACCATTGTCTTCAAGGATTCACCTTCCAAAAGTCACTAGTGATATCATCACTAAGGTAACATTCATTAGGCAGCTCAAGCTAAACCTTAGCCAGGCTCAAAGCACTTCCTAACAGGTTTAGTCCATTTAACAAGCCATGCTTAAAACACTTGAGTGCAGAAAGCTCTCTCTCTCTCTCTCTCTCTCTCTCTCTCTCTCTCTGTCACACACACACACACACACACACACACACACACACACACACACACACACTTTCCCCACACTTAAGCATGTGGAGAATGTTTTCCAGGACCTCACTCTGGCCTAGTGACCAAAAAGGAAAGGAAAGTTAAGAAAAATAGACATAGCCCTTTTATACAGTTTATTTTTTGCCACCAGAAGTGAAATGGTTGACCCAAGAATCCAAGCAAATTCTGTTTTAGCTGGATCCACTTCAAGTAATAATAATCAAGAAAGCTTCCAATAACTAGAATAAAAGTTACCATTTATGGAAGTGTTGAGATAAACTCATGCCCATTTCGTGCTTCTCACAAGTTACAGGATCAATATTTTCTGTTACTGGTCCTAATGTGGTACCCAAGTCCAGATCACGTTGACTAGTAACAGAGTACATCCAAAGAAAACAGATAACGAGTTCTATGGAAACCCTTAATCCCTTTCCAGAAGTAATTATTTTCCTTAGGAGCCCGTGGGAGAGCAGAGTTCCAGTCCCTCTCTGCAGTGGTTTCAGCTGCTCCTCTCACACCGAGAGCACACTGGCCCTAGTGGTTCTTCCATTGACTCATAAGGCACAGCATGCCACGGCCCTCTTACAGAGCCAGGGTGGAACGTGCACTGGCGTGAAGCAGTGTATGAAGGAGCACCCAGGAAATGCAGATCCAGGTAAGGTGTGGGGAGGCCTGGCCCTCCTGCACTCCCCGTGACCTCAGGCAGATCTCATGACCTGCCAGCGCCACACATCACACATTCAGGCTCCGGCTCCATTAACTCAAACCCACAAAGCTCCTGCGTGGATTTGGTGTAGAACTCTCTAAGCTATGGAAGTTACACAGCATTTATTACTTTGGCATAAATTAATTCAAGAGAGAGTAGTTAAGTGCATTGGGATGGTTTTCTGATCTATATGTATGAAAAGGTCAGCTAACATAAGACCTAAGAAGAGTCTTATTCTAAGATTACAATTCAGCTATAAGTAAAAGGGAAATTTTTAATGCTGAAGAAAGTTGTTTGTAAATTTTATTGGTAAAAAATAGTATTAATAAAATAGGTACTATTATCTATATGGTCCAAAACCAAAAGATATGCACGTCTTAATTTTTCAAAACCTCAGAGGAATAGTTGCATTTTGTTGTTATTGTTTTGGGGTTTTTTGTTGTTTTGTTGTTTGGTACTGGGGATTGAGCTCAGGGGTATTCTGCCTCTGCACTACACCCCCAGCCCTTTTTCAATTATTATTTTTTGTTTTGAAACAGGTTCTCCCTACATTGCTGAGAGTCTCACTACATTGCTGAGGCTGTCCTCAAACCTACAATCCTCCTGTGTCAGCCTCCCAAGTACTGTGATTACAGTCGTGCACCACCATGTCTGACTAAGAATAGTTATTTTCCTTACTATGTCAGTATTCAGTGGGAGGCTGTATTCTGCATCTTTCTGCCTGAGGTGATGCAATATCTGGCAGGACTATGGTCTGGAGTCAGGCCACAGCAGAAACAGCTGCCAGCTGTTCCGCTGAGAAGCTATTAGACTTTGGGCAGTTACCTTACTAACCTGGGCCTGTTTCTTTATTTTCCCAATAGGGATAAAAATCTTTTCTTTGTGTATCCAGTAACTAACTGATTTTTAAGAAATGACACCCTCACTCTAATTTGAAACAACTCTCGAGGACTACCTTAGCACCACAGCTCCCACTAGGAGTAGCCAAGACTTTTCTTGAAAAAACATTATAAGTCAATTTCTTCTCTGCATAATCCTGCTTTACTTCCCCTTCAATGTTGCTGGTGCCAAGAGCACTTCCCAACATACCCATTGTACATGAGTCTCAGAGTGTCAGAGTCTGTCTCCTGGAAACTCAAACTATGACACCCTCTTCTATAAACATGGATGAAGTATCCATGTCAGAGAGGTTCGTGATGCTGAGCATTCTTTCCAGAGACCATCAAAACCAGGATAAACAACAAGAAATCTTGGTGAACTAGTTTCTAGCTCCTTCAGGACCTCCTGCTCTGGAATCTTCATGAGAACAGCTTAACTCAAGAGGATGTCACAGTGTCTGCTAGACTGGCAGTCCTCACACCCAGAAATAATTTCAAGTGTTTACTCTTTTCTTTACAGTTGCCTTCCCTTCCCATGTCATTTACTGGTGCTTCGTCTTCCAAACATATAAACCATCCATGTAATGGGATCTTGACATATCTTTACCTGCAAGTATGGACTACATGCCTGCCTCCAGCAACACATGTTCTCACTTTATTTCTCATTCAAGCTCAGCATGCCCTAATCAACCCTATTTCAAAACTGCCTTTATCCCCAACTTAAGATTGGACAAGTGTTACCTAACACAGAGAATGAGAAAACTTCAAGGCTAACTTAAGTTGGCCCAAGGAACAAGTGGCTCAAACATCAAGTATGAGTTCATTTTTAAAAAACAATGTCAAAGAACTCCTGAGTGACATATAAAACTCTCTATCTGGAAATGAGGTCTCCTGGCCTGTGTTTAACCCGGGACATTATTTCTTCCCATTATACTGCTAGTTTACGTCTATTGTCACTGGAATCTGCTCCTGTCAGCTCTCCAAAAAAAAAAAAAAAAAA
>PVJS01062930.1:0-10609 GCA_004027185.1 Glis glis | reverse complement strand
AACCATGGCATGGCATCACTTACTCAAGTGGAGGGAATGGCCTTTGTAGAATGAGGTACTTTTGTCTCATGACAGAGGAAAGAAGAAAATTCAAGGGGAAAACACATGACAATGTTCTGAGTGGTCATGGACTAACCCACTTCCTCTCCCTTTCATACTAGAAATCCTCAAGATTGAGTATTATGTTGGGGGTACAATATCCTGAGATAAGAAGGAACTGGCAGTAAAGCCAAACTCTATTTCTGACCCTCCAGGAACAGGATGTCCTTCCACCCTTTAGCCCAGTGAATCCTGTGACTCCTGGGCTATGAATCCTCGTGAAGACTTCTTCTATGGGGGTGGGGGGCCTTTCTGCTGTGTAGCACATTGGGCACAAGCAAATGAGGCTCCATCTGCCCTGAGCTGCTTTCCTGATCCTTGGGAACCCAGCTCATATTGAATGCTAGGATGCTGTTGTTCTTGTTGCCTATCTGTACATAAATAACCTACTTTATGAAACTTCTTCTGTGTGCTTGTTCATTCTATATCATAAAACTCATGCAAATAGAGGAAATTGAAGGCCGAAGTGTTTGAACATCCTAAACAACCACCCACATTAGAAGGTAAGAGAAAAAAAAAGAGCCATACAACAGTAAGTCAAAGACATAGAAAGAAATTTTGAGGAAAGACTGGAGAAAAAGTTGAGAATTACTGTGTGTTCAATATAATTAAAAATTATAAATTGTATGATTAAATTTCTTCCAAACTTAACTCTAATAATTGCAAAAATGCTTTAATATTGGGAAAACCAAACAATTGGCTAACTTGTTTTGGAATCATCATTAATCCTGCTATTCCTAACTGATAGACACACTCTGCAAGAATTAATGCAGAAATTAGAGATACACAGTGAATAAATGTTGTTAATTACAACACAACCAATTGTCAGGTTGCCTTTCTGAATCTTAGAAAATTCTTTATTAAGCGATAATGTTAAATCGAGTCTTCTAAAACATAATAACATCTTGACTAGAGCTAATTTATAGTTGTATATTTATATGTGATTCTTAATGCTATTTTTATCATTTCAAGAAGATTACTTATACCTTTTAATAAAAGTGAAAAATTATAACAGTGTATATAGAAGAAAACAAGGACACTTAGTTATTGCTCTCTATATATGTATTTAATATGAATTTTATAATTTGGCTTCCACATGAATTGCAACAAATGGGTCTTCAGCACAGTTGCTAATGGAAAACTGAGCAGTGCCATCACTGGAAACATAGACTTGAGCTCCTGTGCAACGGTCTTTAACTTTATCTCCAGAAATGACATCACAGTATGTGCCAGCAGGAAGACCAGTTTGCAACGTTGATGAAAATGACCTGAAAAGGAAGTTTCACATTTAACTTAAAATCAACACAGTCAAATGCAAGTATGCAGACTCTCTAAAACAAATAATTGTCCTAATTTTGTGGTGTAGAGCTCAGAGCAGTCAAGGTTTTCAGTGCACGTGAATAGCATTCTGAGGACGACAGGCAATCTTATAGACCTCGCAATTCCCTAGTCAGTGGTGAATATTATGAAACAATGAAGGTTCAAGAATATCAGAGAATGGTTGTGGGAACTGCCACCCTTGGAGAAAACTAATATCCTGTGTTAAACATAAATAATTAAAACTTGTAATCTTTGACCATACAAAAATAAAATTACTTATAAGACCATTAAATATTTTTTGAAAAGGCTAAAAAGAATTTGAGATGGATGTAAAAGTAATATTGCATTTCTATGAAGAAGTAAATACTTTGCAATATAAAGCTGTCATATACGTTTATTTTGGCTCTCCCAACCTGAAAAGACAAAAATAAGGAATTCATGAGGTCCTTTAGTAAAAAAGAGATATATCTCATTGTTCAGAGAGGCAGTAAAATAAAATTTAGGCTACAATGTTATTACATGAATAGAAGGTGGCCTTGGACTCAGACATTTGAACAGCTCGCTAAGATGTTTCCTACACTCTAAGTTCTGGAACGAGGGAATCATTAAAAGAATATGACCTAATTATCACAAAGGAAAGGCCAGCAATGGAAAGCTTTAGAAATATATCATGTGAATACATGACATTTCAAGAATGCATAAAAATAACTCTGCTTAAAACAGAAAATATTTATGAAAACAGGAATAAAATAAGAGGAGGAAAAGAGGCACCATAATTTTTCTTCTGAACTTTTCTGATCTCTGTTTTCTTAATCAACTGACAAAAGAATTTGTCAGATATGAATGAAGAAAAGGACGAAGAGAATAATAAAACAAGAATATAGTAATATAAAACACTATTTTAATTCCTATCTACTTACCAGTCATCATTGTTAAAGACAATGAATCCTTTGTTTCCTCTTCCAAACGCTACTTGGTTGCTGCCATTGTCATACCAGTTTGTAAAAGGCTCACCATCAACTACGTTTCTGAATTCAACCATGTTTCTGAAAGCATGATATGATATAAAATTATACTATCCTCAAACTTCATCAACTTAATAAAAATGTTAACATAAGTCTACTGTTAGAGGATATTGCTCCATGAGGATTCTCACCTTATTTGACGCCATCGATGTTCACAGACCCAATCATTGCCACAAGTAGTGTCTTCATTAATAGTTACTTCTTTAGTCGCTCCATTATTATTTGGTGGCCCAATCCAATCATTAGCATCCTTAATTATGGGGGAAAATCTTAGATTTTTAACATATTTGTATATTCTACTTCCTTCTCTACTATACCAAACCATGTTGGTCTTGCTACATGCTTGTCTGCACTTTTATTTTGAATCCAACTCCTTCGGTATTTTGATGAAGCTCTACTGCATCCTTATTCTGTCTGAGACTCTAGTTCCATTTTTCAAAGAAACAAGGTAATAAATTTTATCCATTCATTTTCTTTCCAAGAAATGTCTTCATAATATCACTATAGACAATTCAAAGTCATTGAAAGGTCAAGAGTCTTAGTGTCAGGAACACTAGGACTGGAACATAGGCTCCAATACTTCTAGCCCTAAAACCTTGGCCAACATACACATCTTCTCTGTCCCTCAGTCTCCTCATCTTTAAAATAGAAATATTGCTTGTTTGCTATAAAAACTAAATAATGTATGCAAAAATGCCTTGAATGTAATGGTTAGCAAATTAATACTACTTCATTAATACCGCCTTTTGGTAAATGTACTAATTAATGTATTCTTATATTCATTACTAAATTGAACAAATTTTTAATGTTATGGTATTTTTCTGATTGTCAACATTTTGAAAAATATGTATTGGAAAAGGCCAAAGTTCAGAAGGATTGCCAGTGTAAAATCATGTTACATCATGAACAATGTGTAATGCCGAGTTTTTATGATGCAGAAATATTGATAAAGTGGAAATACTATAGGAAAACACGAAAGGGAAATAATCCATGATTCCTGACAAAAGGAGAAGAGTTAGTGGAAATATCAGAAGGTGGTTCATTTTATTTTTTTATTTTTTGGTACTGGAGATTGACCCAGGGGCATAGTATCACCAAACTACATCCCCAGCCCTTTCCTATTGTGGTATTTGAAACAGAATCTCTTTAGGTTGCTGAGCATCTTGAACTCCAATCCTACTGTCTAAGCCACAAGTACTAAAGCCACTAAGCCACTAAGCATTAAAGGTGTGCACCACAATGCCCAGCTAGAAGTTGATTCATTTCAAAAGAATCCATTCTATATATTAAAGCTACCCGATGACAGAATGCGTTGCCGTACAGGGTTGTGGGTTTCAAAGTGAAAAGAATCTTGGAAAAATTAAATAGAAGTCTGTCTGACTTTCTGCTTCAGGTATGAATAGGAATTTCTCCTTCAAGTATAAACATTTCTTATGATCCACTTCTGAAATTGTCAATTTTCAAAGAAAACCCTCTCCTTGATGTAAAAATATCTTTATATTCTTATTCTTCGTTCCTTTTTGAAATTGCTATTCATATTAATGTCTTACCATACTCCTTAATATTTTACTTGTTCTTACTTTTCCAGAAATAATCTGTAATTTCTAATCTTTAATATATATAATTTCCCTCTTCTTTTCAGATATTTTTCCCTGTTTATCTTCAGGTCAAGCTAATCAATTTTTAGCATTTCATAGAGCTTTTCTAAAAAGAATTTAAGATATATTTTATCCTGCTCAAAAAGCAACAATTGCTTCAAATTCTTGATTAGTGTTAGCAAGTATAATCCTCATATCTACTCTATGAGGTATATGCTTATGAAAAGTATGCATTTTTCTTCCTGCATCTTGCTCTTAGTCCAAAGTGTTGTTTCATTTCTTGATGATATGTTTAGACGTTTATTATATTTCTTAAGCAGGTTTCATACTCTTTGATGACAGTATCAGTGAATTTTGCATCTTTAATATGCATTGCATTACTAAAATCAGAGACAGCATTAGGTCTACACTTAAATAAATGCTTGAAGAATGAATATTGAATATGATAAGATAGTGTGAAATCAAAACAATACAGCCTTCTTGAGAAAAAGATGTTTTGAACAATTCTAAAACTTACATTTCCATTTTCATAATATCTTGCCCAACGGTAGCTTGACATGACTCGTGTAAATCCATAAGGATGAGCAAGCATAAATCCAACTGCCATTTTATACATTCTGAAAGTTATAAAATGATATTATAATAGAATGAGAGAATATTTTTTCAGTCTTTAAAAGGTTAAAAAAAAAAGAAGAGAACTTTGTCGCCTACCTGGCATCCCAGAATGTAAGAATAGATGCTCCCCCAGCTCCATGTCCTCGTTGATTGTCATGGTTGTCCACAAAAACCAGGGCTCTGTCAGAGGGCATGAAACCCCAGTCTTCTCCCCAGTTTCTATTAAAAAATAATAATATATACATACACATGTGCTCTTTTACAACACAGAGTAATCCTCAGGTAAATCCTCTAGTTAATGATTATTCTATAGGATTTTGCATTACTTATGTATATATGTATATATTTTATATTAATATAGCTAATCTCAATTTTATTCCATGTTTATATATGTGTGGATTTCTTGTATTTTTCACATATGGATATGACATTTTTGTTTTAAAGAAAAGATCCATTTAGAGGTTTCAGTACATGTAACTTAGGTGGATTTCAGAAGAGTCAATATTCAGAGCAATTATACAGAAAGGAAAACTGGCTTAGACTCAGTCTTCATTACTGTATCATTATTATATGAACATTTTAATATTTAAAATTAATTAAATGATATAATACATGTAAATTCCATACTTACCAATATATTATAGGTACTTATAAACAGTATGTTCCTTCTAATACTATTCTGGCTCTAACTAGGCAAACATTATTCAAATTTAGTATATTCATTTCTAATATATATTAAAATGAAAATGTCTAGATGATGTTTCAGATTTATAGAATAATTCCTTGATTGACATTTTAAGTAAAAATATTATTAACTGGTATTTGATGAAGAATAACACTTAATGATCAACTTCTTAATACAGGTCTAAATAAGTTTTGAAGAAGATATTCATACCAGGGTAATATTACTAATGGATCTGTGAAATACTTCAAATGAGAAATTATATTTCATTTACTTTAAGTAAGCCATCTTCTCTCCATCCCATTTGCGGATCACTGTGCCGAGTTTTGCTCCATATTTGAATTCCGTCACACGACCGTTGTCAAAATACTCACTGCTTGAAATTGCTTCACTGCCCAGATCAATTACCTAGTACATATATAAGAGAAATATCATTTGAATGCAAGTACTCTAAAATATTTTAATTGGTAAATTAGTATTCCATCCAAATAGCTTTAAAACATTGATAGTACTTGAAATGCTAAAACTTCTTTTTCTTATACCAAGATACTTATTTTTTTGAGAAAGTATTTGCCGCCATTTTGAAAAAAAAGCTAATGACAAGGTGTCCTATTGTCCTGTAACAATGCTGACCTCATTTAGTCTTGCACATAAGTGATAATAACAACAGCTCACACTCACATACTATTTGCTAATATTGGAACTCAGACTGACTTGTGACAACTTTATGACTTTCTGTCTCCCATAATGGTCTCTGGGGATAGAACAAATGGAACATTAAAGTCTTCAGCCTAAAAGAATTATACGTGCCGGGTGTGGTGGCACACACTTGTAATCCCGGTACTTGGGATGCTGAGACAGGAGGATCCGGGTTCACGGCCAGCCTCAGCTACTTAGTGAGGCGCTCCACTACTTAGTGAGACCCTGTTTCAAAATAAAGAATCAAAAATAGGGCTGGAGGTGTAGCCTGAAGATAGAATGTCCCTGGGTTCAATCCCTAGTATGGTAAAACAAGAAAAAAGAATTGTACACACTTCCATAGAACCCATTGTGGTAAAGAATTACATGTGTTACATCTGAGAAAAGGAGGTTAAAGAGTACTGCTCTATATAGGTGACCCAGGTATTCACATAGAGAAATTGCATATTTATTTAAATCTCATATTTATTTTCTAAAGAACAAAGTGATGTTATTTTATATTCACTAATATGCATTGCTTTACCTCCTGGAAAATGAAGGCTCTGCTTCCTGTAGGGAACCAACTTGTGTTTAGATTATGCAGTTGATCCAAAACTGCCTTTATGTCTCCAGGCCACATGTGTTTAGCAGCATCGATTCTGAACCCTGCTACACCAATATCAATGAGTTTGTTCAAGTAGTCAGCAATCATGGAGCGCACATAATCTTTCTCAAGTGCAAGATCAAGTAGACCACTCAGACGACAATCTCTGACCTGTGGAAGTAAACATACTGGGATTGATGCAAAGTATGTCATCTCTCACCTGAGAATCCATTCGATTATTCATAAATATTTCTATGATGCCTTCTTTACATGGGTAACTGAGGATGCTGACCTTATCCTGTGGATGTATATTTGAAATAATTTTCAAGTATAAAAATGGAGAATGTAAGAAATAAAGATGAGCTTTTTAATTGATTGGGGAAATATTTATGTATTCATTTGTATTCTTGTGATGCCAAGGATATTCTTATGGTACACATGCCCAATCTCTGGGCTACATCCCCAACCCCATGACTGGGGGGAAATTTTTGAATATTGATTTGAATTCTTTTCCATGGGTCACTAGGGGTGCTGACTTTATACTGTGCCATGTGCTTTTCAAATAATTTTCAAGTATAAAAGTGGATAATGTAGGAAATAAAGTACATGTGGTTTATAACTGAATAGGGGTAATATTTATTTATTTATTTGTTTATTTATTTATTTATTTATTTGTTCTTTTAGTGCCAAGGAGTTAGCTCAGAGCCTCCCACATGCCCTACCTCTGACCTATATCCCCAGCCCCATGATTGGGCACAACTTTTAGATATTAGTTTGAACTACGTGTTTTCAAGCAGTCAGTCTTGGCAACCTGTTCTCCTAAGATATCTAAACTAGTATTTAAAATGATGTCCAATTAGCTACAATGCATAATTAAGGCATAGATAGTTCTTTAGTGGATCATTATTTTAAAAATAATTACCTAGCTAGGCGTGGTGGCGCACGCTTCTAATCCCTGTACTTGGGAGGCGGAGACCGGAGGATCCGGGTTCGCGGCCAGCCTCAGCTACTTAGTGAGGTCCTCCGCAACTTCGTGAGACCCGGTTTCAAAATAAAGGATAAAAAATAGGGCCATGGGTATAGCTCGGAGGTAGAACACCCCTGGGTTCAATCCCCGTACCGCAAAATAATAATAATAATAATAATAATAATAATTACCTGAGCAGCATCATTGTAGGTCTCAATGCTGCCACTCCAGCTTTGACATTTACCATCATTGAAATCCCAAGCAGAGTAGGGAACTCCTGAAAACTCCCTATTTTGAGCATTGTAGTAAGATCCACAGGTGCTGCTTGTTCCTGAACCCGCATCTTCAGAACACATGTGATTAATTACAGCATCCACATAAATACGGACCTGAAAAGCAAAGGGTCCATGTCAGTTTGACTTTAGGGAGAAACTTAAAATGTCATAGATTAGACTTTACAGAATGTCAATTAAAATCCAAAATATTTCTTGTTTTTTCTAGCTTTTTCTTTTTTCAGTATTGGGGGCATTGCAATTTTATGTCAAACTGGGGAACCGAGTGTTAAAAAAATGCATGCACACAACTATTGTTGCCCTCCCCAATGATCACCCCCTCTCTCACCAACACCCTGCAAGTCTTTGAGATTGGAATTCGCAATTTGAATTTATTTTTCTGCAATAACAAAATCAACGGTGAAAGTAAACTAACGTGGAATAAAGACCTACATCTATTCTTATTAATTGGTCTAATATTTACACAAAAGAAGTAAGAATCAGTTGAGACAGGAGAGATTAATCAACTTTGAAATTTCAGTGGGTCACAAGCAGAAAGTAGAAATTAGATTCTCTTTCTGCCTAGCATCTGAAGAGAGAGGGAGAAGAAGGTACATACTTGTCTCATTAATCTTCTCATTATAGGGAGAAAACTTAGATACTAACCATCAGAAAACAAACAAATAAGAAATGATGGAGAAGAACACCCAGGACATATGGGTGGGTACACATAAATAACATAAAAACGACAGCAACTATTATAACTGGAATTTCCAATTTCTAACTAAAAAGTATTGTTAGGAAATGTGTATAGCTATAAAGGTTAAAGTAGATATTTTGATTTAAACCCCTTGTTACACTTTAAATTTCAATTGAAATAAAATAGTTCATTTTGAGTTAGAGCTAAAGTATGATAAAAATGTAAATATTTAAATATTAAAATATTTCTGCTCCAATAGAAAAAATGGAGAAATTATTTTCCTATATGATAGTTTTAAAGAATACATGAATTCACTTACACCAACATTATTGCATCTAGTCACCATGTCTCTGAATTCATCTTCATTTCCAGATCTTGTGCATAATTTATAGCTAATTGGTTGGTATCTTTCCCACCAAGGTCTTGAAGGGTTGTGAACTACAAGATTTTCATTAGGTGGAGAAACCTACAAATAAAACGATTTTAGTAAGTATCAAATTATGATTGACTTTTTATCATTATTCCTCTAGCAACTAATCAATAAACAAAAGCTATTTCTAAATCTTTGCCTATGCAGATACATTGCTTAATAACCACATGATAATATTAGTAGCACATTGGAGATGTCCAGCTAATGTCTCAAACAAAATACAAAGTTGCCAACAATACTAAATTTTTCTCCCTCAGGAAACTATTTTAGAGTATTTATACATGAAATAAAATGTTGCTTCAGATATACAGAAACAGACTTGAACAACATTTACTGTAAGAACAAGTCAGCTGTGCAAGTTCTGCTGTGAACAACACCTACCTGAACCCCTCCAAATCCTTTGGGAGCTAAGTACCGCTCACATTCCTGAGCAATATCAACCCAGCGCCATTCAAACAGATGGACAATAGATGTCCGACCCTGCTCAGTATGCGGGGAATACTGAGCCCAGCACAACCCAATGGCTGAAAGCAACAGGAAGAACTTCATTGTGCTTTGAAGTTGTCTGGGTTCTTTCGAGCAACTATTTATATGCCTGTAAGGGAGCACATATTAGGAAGTAAATGTTAACAATGTAAAAATTAAATTTACAAAGTAAATGTTCATATGAATAGAGGACAAACTGTTTATTCATAATCTGAAAAGGATTATCAATAATATTGCTTACAGGTGTTGAAAAGTCATAAACTATCCCAAGAAAGTAATCTGAATGAGTTGTTATAACTTTATGATTTGTCTTATTCAAGGAATATTATCCTTTTCAAAAATATTCACTTGATATATATGAAGAGTCCTCATTCATGTATTTTTCAATTAGTATTAAATTTTATTTATGATGTCCTTCATTAATCAGAGAACCAATAAAACTAGAGGAAACTGAATTCATACTAAAAATATTGCTTTAACTATCTATCTGCCAACATTTGTTTGTATTTCCATTTCAAAAAGAAACTGGATATTTATTTCAGTTCTGTTTTGCTCCTCAATGAAAATTTTTAGTTATATACATTTCTGCACTAAAATTTAAGGAACTAGGCAGACATAGTGGCCCATGCTCTCTCATAATCCCAGTACTTGGGAGGCTGAGACAGACAGATAACAGCTTCAGTCAGCCTCAGCAACTTAGTGAGGACCTCCCCATCTTACTGAGACCTTCTTTCAAAATAAAAAAAAATAAAATAGGCCTAGGAGTGTAGCTTGAAGGTAGAATACCCCTGGGTTCAAGCCCTAGTACCATAAATAACAAATTCTTATTAGTTTAATACATTGCCAGAGTAGTAGGATTTCTGCTAGAACCCTACGTTTTGTGGGGTAGTGTTGGTTTCTCCCCATAGCCAAATACCTTTTATAACTGATATAGCACTGAATAAAAGAATTTGTATTCCTTTTACTCATTAATGTCAGTGACATCTTATGAAAGAGATTAATAGTACAGGTGGCAACGACTCTGTCCATCCATTCTATGAGTATTGAGTGAGTGTCCTGCTTGCCAAGCATTGAGGATGATGTGAGGGTTATAATGATGAGCAAGACAGGTGCCTGTTCTAAGACAATTTACA
>PVJS01062929.1:0-10609 GCA_004027185.1 Glis glis | reverse complement strand
CGCGGCCAGCCTCAGCGCGCATGCGCGTGCGATCAATATCTCTCTCTCTCTCTCTCTCTCTCTCTCTCTCTCTCTCTCTCTCTACCTGGCGAGGCCCTCCGCAACTTCGTGAGACCCGGTTTCAAAAATAAAGCATAGAAAAAATAGGGCCGGGGGCGTGGCGCGGAGGTAGAACGCCCCTGCGTTCAATCCCCGGTACTGCAAAAAAAAAAAATAATAAAATAAAATAAAATAAAATAAAATAAAATAAAATAGGGCTGGGGGTGTAGCTTGGAGGTAGAATGCCCCTGGGCTCAATCCCCAGTGCAACACACACAAAAAACGTTTCCACCAGTAACTTTATAAACTTGTTCCCAAAAGTCCCTCTGAGTCATTCCTTAGAGCCTCATTGTTATTCCTAAGAAGATGAACATGAATCGTGAGAATTCAGATTCTTATAAGCTTGTTGTCACAGATGGCAACATGACTTTGACTGGAACCCTTACTGATAAAAACATGGCAACCCTTCTCATTTTCAAATTGAAGAAAAATGACTTTATTTAATAGTGGAAAAATGAAAATATTTCTTCCTGTATGTTCTAACCAGTGATCATACTTCTCTCCACTGGAGCAGCATAAAAAATTGGAAACACATTACTAAGCAAAGCCCAATGCAACTATAAGCATATAATCCATGTTCCCCCATATGGCATTCCTGTTGTCATTAAACATATGCAGAAACAGAAACATTTATCACAGTTAAGGTTCTCTAGAATTAAAGTCCTTTTCATTTTTGAGTGGAATGCTTTATTTTTCAGTCGTGTCCAGTTCTTGTGTGGTGAGCAGTTGTGCAATCTGACAAGTAGAGTTAGATAACACTGTTACATTATACATGAGAAAGGAAAGCTACCTGGAGGAACCTGGGCCAACTCTGGAATATAAAAATAGGCACAGTGACATCCAGCCTAGGTCAGTTGAACCTCATTTTACCTACAGACACAAGAAGGAGCATAACTTTTTTGTGTATGTCAACCATAAATTTTAGAATGAACTTTTGCGAAGAACCAAGAGCTTGCTGATCCAAGAACAATATGGTAAAAATAAAGAAGTTGAGATGTTGAGGCACATTTTTAAATTAATAAAACCTTCAAATAACAGTGTAAGGTACTTTAAAAGGAGCAGTGTAGGCAGGGCGTGGTGACACATGCCACCTAGTACTTGGGAGGCTGAGACAGGATGATAGCAGGTTCAAAGCCAGCCTCAGCAACTTAGTGAGATCCCATTTCCAAATAAAAAAGAAAATAGGGTTGGGGTTGTAGCTTGGAGTTAGAATGTCTCTGGGTTCAATCCACGGCACCACAAAATAAATAAATAAATAAATAAATAAATAAATAAATAAATGGAGCAGTGTAAAATGTCAAAGAATGGCATCAAATTGCTCTGTAAAAGAATGTCCAAGTAAGTTTCTATCACATTGAACCTCAATATGATATATAATCTTAATGCACTAATAAAAGTATAAAATCATACAAAATCAAAATAAAAAGTTTCTGTACAACAAAAGGAAGCAATCAAGAGTCTGAAGAGAAAGCCTACAGAATGGGAAAAAATCTTTGCCAGCTACTCCTCTAATAGAGGACTAATACCTAGAATATACAAGGAACTAAAACAACTTAACAATAAAAAAAATTTAAAAATGAGCAATTGAACTGAAAGGGCCCTTCTCAAAAGAAGAAAAACAAACAGCCAAAAAATATGTGAAAAAAAATATTCAGCAACACTAACAATCAGGGAAATGAAAATCAAAACCACACTCAGATTTCATCTAATTCCTGTTAAAATGGAAATCATTAAGACTACTTACAATAAAAAATGCTGGCAAGGATGTGGGGAAAGAGGAACTCTTACAGACTGATGGTGGATTATAAATTAGTACAGCCACTATGGAGACCAGTATGGAGGCTCCTCAAAAGCATAGGAATGGAACCACCATATGATCCATCTATGCCACTTCACAGTATCTTTCCAAAAGAATAAAAGTCAGAATACTTTAATTGCACATGTAGTGATACATGCACATGCATGTTTATAGCAGCACAATTCACAATAGCCAAATTATGGAACCAACCTAAGAGTCCATCAACAGATGAATGGATAAAGAAAATGTGGTATATACAAACAATGGAATTTTACTCATCCATAAAGAAGAACAAAATTATATCATGTGTAGGAAAATGCATGGAACTTGAGAAAATAATGCTAAGTGAGTTCAGCTCATCTTACAAAGTCAAGGGTCATATGTTTTCTTTCATATGTGGAATCTAGAGAAAAAAGAAGACAAAAGGAACTGAGATAAAAGAGGGAAGAGACTAGTAGACTAATGTAAAGGAATGGGGGAAAGTGGGGAGGGGGAAAGGAAGCTTGAGAAAGGAAACAGATCAAATAATGTTGTGTTCATTTATAAAGGTATCACTACCAATTCCACTAACATATACGGGAGGTAGGAGACCGGGAGTGGGTGGGATTCACTGGGAAACACACCAAGTGATTTGTACCTATGTAAATTATCACTTTGTGTGTGTGTGTGTGTGTGTGTGTGTGTGTGTGTGTGGTGCTGGGGATTGAACCCAGGGACATTCTACGTCTGAGCTACACCCTAGCCCTATTTTATTTTTTATCTAGAAACAGAGTTTCACCATGATGTTAACTAAGGGCCTTGCTAAATTGCTGAGGCTGTGATCCTCCTGTCTCAGCCACCCAAGTACTGGGATTACACACCCAGCTTAAATATATCACTTTGAAACTCATTATGTTGTATAAATACAATGAACCAATAAAATTATAAAAAAAGGTACCAGCCACTTCCATTTGAAGGCCTTTATTTAGATAATAAAGCAGTGTTAAAGTATATACATATTGTAAATGTTAACTCTTTGATTAACTCAGTATTTTTCTAAAAACATATAATTCAATCTAATTATAGTTGGCACATTTCTTATTGCTCCCTGTCCTGTAGAATAGTGTTTATATGTTAGGAAGAAACACATGAAAGCTCCTGAAGCATTCTTTAGTTCCTAGAAAATACAGTAAAGCAGTAGCAGTACTTCACTTTGAAAGATATTGCAGGGAATAGTGACAAAATTGTGTAGACAGTGAAACTCATAAGTGCAGTAAGTAAGGTAAGTGCAGTACTGAGGTAAGTAAGTCCTTACCTCAGTTATTAGCACATTGTAATGAACGTTTGAAATTATTGCTATTACTTTTACAATAATAACATTTAAATGATCAGATATGTGGGAAGTAGATTGCTTTCACCTACCTAATAGTTTACTGAGAAGATAAGAGAACATCAATATTAAAACAAAACAAAATTTATAGATATATATCTCAGCTTTTCTATGAAAAGAGATCAACTGAATCTGGAGAAATTCTGTATCAGAAGTACAATGAGATGACCTGGGGTATGAAATACAGTTGAAGGAAGGAAAATATAATGTGAATCAGTTTTATGGAAAGTTTATTTGTTTGACCTTAAATGCATTGAAGAAAAGCCAAATAACTTCAATATTAAAAAAATGGTCAGCCTTGGTAATGAAAACAGAGGAAGACATATGTATAGATAGATAGATAATAGATAGATAGATGATAGATATAGATAGATATATTACATAAATGAACATATTACATAAATGAACAAGGGTTTAGTCACTGAATAAAAAGTGAGAATATTTTTAAACTTTTTTGGTTACTGATCACAAAATCTGTCTTTGATATTTGACATCATATATTTGAAGTGATTTCAAGCATTTAAAACAGAGCACAGGGCCTTGCAAATGCTAAGCAAGTGTTCTATCACTGAACTACATCCCTAGCCCTGCCTTTTCTTTTGCCTGAGTCTATGAAAATAATCTCTCAATAGTCACAGAATCATTTCTTTTGATCTTCTTTTATGAGTAAATGTTTCTTTGTGTGTATTCTGAAAATATATCTAGTTGGCAAATACTTTTTTCATAACTTCTAATTAAACTCACATTTTGGCACTTAATAGATTATCAGTGAACTTTAAGAGATTTATTCTCACAGAAAATGTACAATGGGCAAACTATCTTGAAATCCTAGACTGAAATCTGGACACACTAGAGGCTGAGACAGGAGGAGTAACAGGAAATCATCCTGGGCATGGTTAGTATTATGTTTGTCTCTTCTTACATGTGCTGCATGGAAGAAGTAGTGGAAGGGAGATTGGATGCTTTGTACCTAGGTATTTAGTGCTTGCTCATTATCGATATGATGCATATCCTACGTTCTTGACCATGTCCATTGTCTGTAGCTTGACATTTTACAGTCCTCCTTTCAAAGAACCCTGCACTATGACCCATACTACAGTTCATCTCAGGTATAAGTCATAAGTGACCCTCATCCCACATTTTTCTTCAAAAAGCAGTATATATCTAATTAGGAAGAAATTCAGTGAATCCCAATAGTACAATTTAACATGCCCCTTTCCATTCAAATGAAAATTTCAAGAGTAGAACAATTTGATTTCAATCACTAAATAAAATTAATTTTTTAATATATGCTATATGAAATATATACTCTTGAATGTACATATTAAAGGTTATTAATTCAAGGAACAAGGCACACAATCATAAAATTGTTTACGTTTGATGAATTGCTTTGGATTAGGGTTATGATCCTAAACATAAGAATCCATTGTATTAAAAATGGCAAAGCTAGGTCAGGGGTGGTGACACATGCCTGTAATCCCAGTACTTGGGAGACTGAGACAGGAGGATTGCAGGTTTGAGGCCAGCCTCAGCAAGTTAGTAAAACTCTTGGTGGCTTAGTGAGACCATGTTTCATAGAAAAAAAAAGTGTCTGTGGGTGTAGCCTGGATGTGGAGTGCCCCTGGGTTCAATTCCCCCAGTGCCACAAAAGAATAAAAAGGCAAGGCCTATTTTTAATTTTTAAAAATTGGAAAGAAATCAATACATTAAATGTCATTGTTAGGTATGTGATTTGGTTCTGATGCTGGTGGAAGACTTTGAGGAAAAGCTTTCCCTAAGGTCATTATCATATTGCATCATTTCTTCTACATTTACCTTATAAGTAGAGAAAAGGACATTTCTTGCCAAAGATACTCTGCAATGACAGGTTTCATTAGATGAGAAAATCAGGAACAAGGAATCCTGATTTCTAGCAGCCTTTGAGCTTAGGTGAGCAGACAGCCTCTGTTACTGTTTATTCACAATGCAATTCCTCAAGCACCACTTTGATTTCATTTTGGACAGCCACTCCCAAATTATCTTAGGAAGACCCAAGAAAGTAAGGTCAAACTCAAGGCCTGGAAAATACTGGTGAGCTTTTATTTTCTTCTTTAACTATTATAGAGTGTTGAGTGGCTTAGGGAATTCAGTGCAAGGGCTAGATTTTAATGTCTGTAGTATAATTGCAAGGTTCTATTCTAAAAAGGTGTAGAACAATAAAATTAAGATGATAAGATTATAAGGTAAATTTATACATAATCAAGAGATAGGGTAGCCCAACCGTAAATAAGAAAATGACAGCCATTTTGAAGAAAATTGAAACATTATCATGTTCGAAATGATCAGAAAGTGGAGGAAGGATTCCTTTGAGATGGGTCTTGACTTTAAGAGACACAAGACATTTTCTAGGACTTAGTAGAATCAACACTAGAGGAACAGGTCCCAAGGTAGTGCATATATGCTCATTTTTTTTCCTAGAGAAAAGTCAAGCATTATAATTCAGTTTTATGAAACTGCTATGATTTGAGTTCTCTTAAACTGAAGTGCTCTCAGCGAAGGATAATTTAATTTCTGCCTAATTCAAAAGGAAAAGTGACCCGGGAAGGACATGTAAAAGCAGGGGAACATACCTAATTCTGATTCTGAATTATTATACCTTTTCTATAATTATTATTACTGTTACAGTTTTCATTGTTTTGATATGCACAAAAGAAGGTCAAACTTAATGACTGCCTTAACAACTCTAATATACGGACCTGATGAAAAGTTCAGTTATCCACAGGTAGACAGTACCTGGCACAGTATTACTGCAAAACACTAGGTGAGAGCACAGAGTTCAATAGTAGCAGGAGTCAGTAAACTAGGTGTATCTTGAGGGGCCGTGGCCTCAGGGGGACCACATATAGCTAGAGGAAGGAATCACATCTATGCCTTGATTGCAGGAAGAACCCAGCAATCCCCTTTAATCAAAACAATTCCCTATGCTCCTTTCCACCCAAACATAAAAATGACCCACTAGTGTGTCTGAAATTTCAAGATGGAATATTCATCCATTTAAATTAAATATCATGCTTTTCCTAAACTCATAATAATTATCATTAAATGATAATCTCATCCTGAAATACTGAATACCTCCAAACTGCGGTGACTCATATTCTTACATGAAATTTGAAAGGTTAGAAGGAAGCATGCAGGCTTTTAATACTAAAAGGCAGATCTATCATTTTTCATATTTTTTGTGTGGTTTTTTGTTTGTTTTCAGTTAATAGAAATGTTTAGTAGCAAACGAAGACATAGTAAATCCTGGTGAACCCTCAAACACTGAGTTTGAAAATGGAGAAATTACCTATGATTTCTCTACTTTCCAAATTAAACAAGTCTTCCTTGTTCCAAAATTTTCCTTTTATTTCTCCTTCCTCTCTTATCTCTATCTTCTGGTCAGGGTTTTATGTTATTATAGATGGACAGAAAGATTCAATATCATGGTAGCATTACTGTTAATATAGTGATGGTGAAATTAAAAATCTGTCATTTCACAAATGGAATAAGAGAAGTTCCATAAAGTGAAAAATTGATTGTATGTACTCATTTTGCCATTATCAACTACTGTGATTATCATTTGTTCTAAGTTCTAAATAAATACCACTAGTCTTTCCGATGTTCTTCTTTCAGGTAATATAATTGTTTTGATAACTTGGCCTGCTAGACTCATTCCATGGAAAAAACAATGTAACTAAATTCATTTTCTGGGGCCTTACTCAGAATCCAGAGGTTGAACAAGTTTGTTTTGTAGTGTTTTCATTCTTTTATGCAGTCATTCTTCTGGGAAACCTCCTCATCATGCTGACAATTTGCATGAGCAATCTTTTGAAGACACCTATGTATTTCTTTCTCAACTCCTTGTCTTTGGTGGACATTTGCTTCTCTTCATCCACAGCACCCAAGATGATTGTTGACCTATTAGCAAGGAACAAAACCATCTCCTATGAGGGGTGCATACTGCAACTCTTTGGGGTAGTACAACTACCCTTTTGTGGACCCAATGAGATTGATCACTACTTCTGCGATGTCCACCCTTTGCTGAAACTGGCCTGTACAGACACACATATTATTGGTGGTGTTGTGACAGCCAATAGTGGTACCATCACTCTGGGGAGTTTTGTCATCTTGCTCATTTCCTATACTGTTATTCTGGTGTCTCTGAGAAAGCAGTCAGCAGAAGGCAGACGCAAAGCTCTCTCCACCTGTGGTGCCCACATTGCTGTGGTCATCATCTTTTTCGGTCCCTGTACTTTCACATACATGCGCCCTGATGTTACATTTACAGAGGATAAGATGGTGGCTGTATTTTACACTATTATCACTCCCATGTTAAATCCTATGATTTATACACTGAGAAATACGGAAGTAAAGAATGCTGTAAAAAAAACTGTGGAGTAGGAAAGTTTTCTGAAAGGCTAATGGCAAATAGTCGGAAATAATAATTAGAACTAGATGATCCCAAATTTTCTCAGACTTGGTAAACTGACCTGCAGAATAAACAGAATAATAATATCACTGGATTTGATTTGAAGAATGACAAATGAAAGAATAATATTCCACAGTAGTAGGCTGTGTATTATATTATTATTATTATTATTATTATTATTATACTTTCACATGAAAGTATAGAAAATGAAAAAATAAAATCTAAACAAAAGAAGATTTAACAAGAGAAAAAATTACTATGAGATACTGAAAGTGGTTTCCAGAATTTAGAACTGTGGTTGGTACAGATTAAAGAACCTATATATGTATAGATTGGATAAATGATAGCATACTTGCAAAACATCAAATATTAGCTAATGCATACTGATATAAATCTCTCCAGATATAGGAAAAACTCAGCCTGGTAATCTTGGGATGGGAGCAGAGGTGTGTGCAGAATGTTAAAAAAGAGATAAAACAGGGTTAAAAAACAAAAGATTTGTTTTCATCTGTTGGTCTTAGGAAACAAATCTTTTCCATTCTTAGGATTCTTTTTCTTTACCCATACTGAGGACCCTATTAACTGTCACATCTCATTAATTAATACTCTTTTTCTTACTGATTCAACACTTGTGGTTTGCTGCCAACAGTACCTATTAATATAAAGTGACTCTAAGGAAAACTAAAGAAATTGAATCAAAACAAACCAAATATGAGGACTAGGCTACTGTGACTGAATCAAAAGTGTAAGTACAACTTGATGAAACACAATTCCTACAGTTTGAACCAAAAAGCTTTACTGAATACAGTGAACCATTTATCATTGACTGGACATATCTAATATTTTCCACTGTGGGTTCCAGAGAGACACACTCATACTGGACAAATATTCTTCTTTTATGTTAACTTTTACTTGCCTTGCTGATAGATTTCTCCTTCAACTTGAGCCATGGCCTGAGCTTTGTTTTTATGGTAAATAAACATATCAGTGATTGTCTTTAAAAATTGTTTTGTTATCATATTCACAAATCTACTAGTATGGGTACTGCTACCTAGGTCTATGTTTATGCTTGGGGGTGAAGTGCAAGCATTAGTCACTGAAAGACTGTAGTGCTTAAATGTGATATCTGATGTTAGTGAATCCACAAAACTAAAGAGATAAAGACTAAAAAGCTACAAGAAACTTGGATTAGAACAGATAATAAAAGTATAAGTTTTGCCCTACAATCCTATGTACCTCTACTAGATAAACTTTGAAATGATTACATCAGTGCTCCTCAAAATATGCTAATCATTAAAGTCACCTGGGGGGTTTTTCTGGAAATATGACAAAAATATTCTAAGAGATTCTGATCCATTAAGCCAGGTTTTTGTGTTATGCAAATAGGTGTATTTTTAACAATCTCCTCTAGTTTATTTATATACAGTCAATAGAACATCTGAGTACTCAGATTTAAAAAGCTGGGAATACATGATTCTTGATGATCTTAGAAAACAAGAGTTCTATTCATGAATGGAATTCATAAAGACCCATCTGTTCTGCTAAAACTGAAATGAATTTGAGAACTGTGTGATAAAGAAATGTTATCCATTTGTTAACTTTTTTTTCCACAATAGTCTTTCCATTATGCATTCATTCATTAGCATTCATTCTTGGGGGCTATTTGTGGTATTGAAAGATTGATGCCCTTGGGGAGTAGCATCTCCCCAATTCACAATCTTCAAAGACAAGTAGAGCATGTGAATGAGTTCTCAAGTTTCCATCAGTGACTTTACAAATTTGTTCACAAAATTCTCATTGTTATTCCTTAGAAGATGAACAAGAATCATGAGAATTCAGATTCTTCCCCAGTTCTACTGAGAGGAGTTCTGATCAATAGCACCACTGTTTTCTATAGAAGCATGATTGTATCATTGGCTGCCACCCATGTAGTACAATAGACTTGCTGTCACATGACTTCCGTTGGAAACTTCACTAATGAAAACCTGACAACCCTTCTCATTTTCAAATTGAAAGAAATTAGTTTATTTAATAGTTGAAAACCAAAAATATTTCTCTATGTATCATCTAACCAGTTTCTCTAAGTTACTGTGTACTAGACTTCAACTGCAATACTCCTGTCTCAGCCTCCCAAGTACTAGGATTACAGGCATTGCCGCCCAGGTCCATCTTGAAAGATTCTGATAAAGGGAATGAGCTTTGGTTGGTCTTATTACATGTGTCAATAATAAGACTGCAATGACTGTTGCCTCTCTCACAAGTGTTTTCTTTCATGAATTGTGCAATTGGTTTTTCTAAAATAATTAGCAAGCCAGGTGTGGTAGGGCACACTTGAAATCCCAGAATTTAGGAGGTTGAGACAGGTTTGAGGCCAGCCTCAGACACTTAGTGAGACCCTCGGCAACTTAGCAACATACTGTTTCAGAAAAAAAAAAAAAAGGCCTGGGTGTGTAACTCAGAGGTAGAATGTTCCTGACTATGTGGCCATCTGCAGACCCCTTCACTATATGGTCATCATGAGCACACAGGTGTGCTGTGTTCTTGTGATGGGCTCCGTCATTGGCGCTTTTATCCATTCGCTCATGCAAGTGTTGATTATTATTGAACTTCCCTTCTTCTGTGGCCCCAACCAGATAGACCACTATTTCTGTGACATATTCCCCTTGCTGAAGCTGGCCTGCACTGACACAAGGCTCTTGGATATTACGATCATTACTACCACAGGGGTGTTGTCCATTTTGACCTTTGTGGCCTTGGTGATATCTTACATCATCATCCTGTTCACCTTGAGGACCCGCTCCTGCTCGTCCGAGGGCCGCCGCAAAGCCCTCTCCACCTGCGGCTCTCACATCACTGTTGTGCTCATGTTCTTCTTGCCCCTCATCTTCACCTATGT